>JAVXUP010001637.1:20000-207455 GCA_033070095.1 Escallonia herrerae | reverse complement strand
CATTAGGTGTTACCTTGAAGTTAATATGAAAGTATCTCGTGGAAAGTTCACTTGTTATGTCATGAGTGGCTCAGGGAACTATGAGCACCCTTCTGTGGTTTCTTATTGTAAAAGCCAGAAACCAATCATGTATTACAATCTTGAAATAAACATTTAAAATGTAAAGACCGGTTCCAATGCATTATGGAAACAATTATGGCTAGCACGCTACCGGTAGCACACGTTTGATGTTTGTACACTTGGTTCAACATTTGGGTCTTATGACGACCAACATAGTCATCGTGTGTTTTGTATTGTACCCGACATATTATATATATGTGTTGTGGGTTAAATGCTTGATTACGTTTGCTTCGGTATTTGATAGAAAGATATGGTTTACTCATGTCTGTCAAGTATTCTCGTTCGATTCTGTTAGTTTTGCTTTGATGTCTTGTCCTTTTTGGTACCTTACTAGGCTATTCGAGCTCACCCTTTTACTCTACCTTGCCCCTTGCCATAGGTGAAGGAAGTGATTAAAGATTCTTATGACAGTGATGGAGTTTTGAGACTTTTTGTTTTAGTTCGTTAAACTTTGTAGTTTTAATTTGAGAACTTTACCCGGATGAGGGTAATTTGATTAAATTGACTTGTTATAATTTGTTTTAGCTGCTGCGTTTAGTAGATTGTTTTGTAAGGGACTATTAAGAGAGTGGATTGTATTAGATTTTTGTTTTATGGAGATATTTTGTTTTAGAGCATTTAGTTGCTCTGTATATACCGTTATCACTAGCATTATAGCAGTATATCAAGAAATTTGATTATAGTCACGGCTTCCATTTTGGGGGCGTGACCGTCATTAGGTGTTACCTTGAAGTTAATATGAAAGTATCTCGTGGAAAGTTCACTTGTTATGTCATGAGTGGCTCTGGGAACTATGAGCACCCTTCTGTGGTTTCTTCTTGTAAAAGCCAGAAACCAATCATGTATTACAATCTTGAAATAAACATTTAAAATGTAAAGACCGGTTCCAATGCATTATGGAAACAATTATGGCTAGCACGCTACCGGTAGCACACGTTTGATGTTTGTACACTTGGTTCAACATTTGGGTCTTATGACGACCAACATAGTCATCTTGTGTTTTGTATTGTACCCGACATATTATATATATGTGTTGTGGGTTAAATGCTTGATTACGTTTGCTTCGGTATTTGATAGAAAGATATGGTTTACTCATGTCTGTCAAGTATTCTCGTTCGATTCTGTTAGTTTTGCTTTGATGTCTTGTCCTTTTTTGGTACCTTACTAGGCTATTCGAGCTCACCCTTTTACTCTACCTTGCCCCTTGCCATAGGTGAAGGAAGTGATTAAAGATTCTTATGACAGTGATGGAGTTTTGAGACTTTTTGTTTTAGTTCGTTAAACTTTGTAGTTTTAATTTGAGAACTTTACCCGGATGAGGGTAATTTGATTAAATTGACTTGTTATAATTTGTTTTAGCTGCTTCGTTTAGTAGATTGTTTTGTAAGGGACTATTAAGAGAGTGGATTGTATTAGATTTTTGTTTTATGGAGATATTTTGTTTTAGAGCATTTAGTTGCTCTGTATATACCGTTATCACTAGCATTATAGCAGTATATCAGGAAATTTGATTATAGTCACGGCTTCCATTTTGGGGGCGTGACCGTCATTAGGTGTTACCTTGAAGTTAATATGAAAGTATCTCGTGGAAAGTTCACTTGTTATGTCATGAGTGGCTCTGGGAACTATGAGCACCCTTCTGTGGTTTCTTCTTGTAAAAGCCAGAAACCAATCATGTATTACAATCTTGAAATAAACATTTAAAATGTAAAGACCGGTTCCAATGCATTATGGAAACAATTATGGCTAGCACGCTACCAGTAGCACACGTTTGATGTTTGTACACTTGGTTCAACATTTGGGTCTTATGACGACCAACATAGTCATCGTGTGTTTTGTATTGTACCCGACATATTATATATATGTGTTGTGGGTCAAATGCTTGATTACGTTTGCTTCGGTATTTGATAGAAAGATATGGTCTACTCATGTCTGTCAAGTATTCTCGTTCGATTCTGTTAGTTTTGCTTTGATGTCTTGTCCTTTTTGGTACCTTACTAGGCTATTCGAGCTCACCCTTTTACTCTACCTTGCCCCTTGCCATAGGTGAAGGAAGTGATTAAAGATTCTTATGACAGTGATGGAGTTTTGAGACTTTTTGTTTTAGTTCGTTAAACTTTGTAGTTTTAATTTGAAAACTTTACCCGGATGAGGGTAATTTGATTAAATTGACTTGTTATAATTTGTTTTAGCTGTTGTGTTTAGTAGATTGTTTTGTAAGGGACTATTAAGAGAGTGGATTGTATTAGATTTTTGTTTTATGTAGATATTTTGTTTTAGAGCATTTAGTTGCTCTGTATATACCGTTATCACTAGCATTATAGCAGTATATCAGGAAATTTGATTATAGTCACGGCTTCCATTTTGGGGGCGTGACCGTCATTAGGTGTTACCTTGAAGTTAATATGAAAGTATCTCGTGGAAAGTTCACTTGTTATGTCATGAGTGGCTCTGGGAACTATGAGCACCCTTCTGTGGTTTCTTCTTGTAAAAGCCAGAAACCAATCATGTATTACAATTTTGAAATAAACATTTAAAATGTAAAGACCGGTTCCAATGCATTATGGAAACAATTATGGCTAGCACGCTACCGGTAGCACACGTTTGATGTCTGTACACTTGGTTCAACATTTGGGTCTTATGACGACCAACATAGTCATCGTGTGTTTTGTATTGTACCCGACATATTATATATATGTGTTTTGGGTTAAATGCTTGATTACGTTTGCTTCGGTATTTGATAGTAAGATATGATTTACTCAGTTCCGTCCAGTATTCTCGTTCAATTCTGTTAGTTTTGCTTTGATGTCTTGTCGTTTTTGGTACCTTACTAGGCTATTCGAGCTCACCCTTTTACTCTACCTTGCCCCTTGCCATAGGTGAAGGAAGTGATTAAAGATTCTTATGACAGTGATGGACTTTTGAGCCTTTTGTTTTAGTTCGTTAAACTTTGTAGTTTTAATTTGAGAACTTTACCTGGATGAGGGTAATTTGATTAAATTGACTTGGTATAATTTGTTTTAGCTGCTGCGTTTAGTAGATTGTTTTGTAAGGGACTATTAAGAGAGTGGATTGTATTAGATTTTTGTTTTATGGAGATATTTTGTTTTAGAGCATTTAGTTGCTCTGTATATACCGTTATCACTAGCATTATAGCAGTATATCAGGAAAGTTGATTATAGTCACGGCTTCCATTTTGGGGGCGTGACCTTCATTAGGTGTTACCTTGAAGTTAATATGAAAGTATCTCGTGGAAAGTTCACTTGTTATGTCATGAGTGGCTCAGGGAACTATGAGCACCCTTCTGTGGTTTCTTATTGTAAAAGCCAAAAACCAATCATGTATTACAATCTTGAAATAAACATTTAAAATGTAAAGACCGGTTCCAATGCATTATGGAAACAAGATGAAATTAGAATCATTTTTAAAGCAAGAGGTTTAAGATGGATAATAACTGACCAGAAAATGGCAGAAAATTTGCCAAGGAGAGGGAACACCGCCAGCACCAATAAAGCAAAAGACTACATCAATTTAAAAAATAAAAGAATGATCAACTGAGTTACCAGCATCATTTTTATCGACATTAATTCTACAAGAAAGACAAAATAAAGAACCGCATGTACAATACCATACGAATTTTTATGCGTACCATAAACCACACCAGCTGACCGTGCACAAGAAATTTGGTAAACTCGTGGCTATTGAGCATTTGATGATTGTTAACTTGGACCTTCACAGTTGCAGGTAACATCAGTTTAGTTATGAAGCTCTAGAAAAAAGCTATATGACTGCTGCAAAGAGGAAATAGAAAGATATATACATATCACGCAGGCATGATCATGCCTGCATGATATGTATAACAACCAGGATGAACACTGTTGCTTCATAAGACACTGTAGCGTGAACTTCGTATTTTTGAGAAAGAATCATGCAAAATTTATCAGTTGCTGGGTTGCATCAAAAACTCATTTATCAGTTGCTGGTTTTTCATCATAAACTCGTTTATCAGTTGCTGTTCTGTTAAGAACGAATCTAGCCCATAAAACACACTGTATGCTTACTCATAACATGGGAATCATCTTCGACTTAATTGTTGCCTTACTCTCTAGTGATAGGACCCACATCGAAAGTGAGCACTGAGCACTTACACCAGGGTGAACATAATAGCTAACTTCATCTTTCTCTAGCTAATTTCCTTTTTCTCTGTGTGCATCTTTTCCGAACTTCTAACTTCATGACCATATCCGCTACGGAAGTTAATGAACAAGATCTTCCAGTTTTGCATCATAAAGCAAATTTAGTATCAAAGATAAGATAACACATAGATGGACCAACCAAAATAAAATCAATTTTTTTTCGAATTAATCAGTAAACACAAAGGCACCAAGGTAGGCAAACCCAAGAAAATTACAGTGAATAATGCCTCGAAAGGGAATCATTACGACTTTAACTGTCGGAAAATAAACATCATTTGTTTTCTTTTAGTAAGATGATGAGCTCTGTTGTGTTGGTGGGTCATCATTGTTGTGTTAGTGCCTTAGTGGTGCATATGTTACTATTCTATTAGTATCATATGCTAGTGGAAGTAATGGATTAGTAATCAAATAATGGTTGAGTGGTTTAGGAGTTATATAGTTGTACTATAAAAAGCCAAGTACCTTATTCATCTAGTTACGTGTAAGAAAGGGGAAAAAGGCAGAGAGATGAATTTGTAAGTGCTATTGTGTCTTCTGTTCAAGATCTCCCCATGTTATCAGAGGCACAACGATCCTAGTGGATGTCAGTTTGTCAGAATCCCTACGGTTTTGAAAAATTACCCAAAATGGATATTTGGTGCGAGAAATTATGTTCTCAAATTATGTGAAAATGAAAAGTGCCCTTTCATTGCATTTCAGATCTTGTGAGTTGTGGGATGTGGTCGGTGAAGAACCACATAGTAGCTTGTTGAAGAGGTTCGAAAAAAGAAGGACGAAAAGGTACTCTGAGTGTTGCAAAAGGCCGTCCATTAACAAATTTGGATGTGCATTGGAGATTCAAGATCTCCAAGTTTGGTAAATGATCGAGGTCATTGCTTCCAACCGTTTACGTGACTTCTTATCCACCAAGCATTAGGTACAAAGCTGGGAAGAAGAAGAATTCAAAAATGAAGATTGTGAAAGTCTCGTGGAAGAATCTCCAATGGAGTATGAAAACGAATTCCACACTTCTGGATACAAGGAAATTGAAGAGACAAAGGATGAAGAAGAGTTCAAAGCTTTGAAGCCAATGAGAATAAAGAGATAACAAATGGAGAAGAACCATTTGAAAATATGGAGGAGAGCAAGAACACAAATGGTAATGAAAATGCTCAAAATGACGAAAAATAGAGGATTAGAGCATTTATAAAGAGGTAAAAGTTCACGAAGGTCAGAATGTGAACAACTCAGGTATGACTTTTAATTTTTCTTTGACAGAAGAAGATATTGTTGGGTTACTTTCATAATAAGGCCTCTGTAAATATGAAGGAGAAATGATGATTAATAATTTCATAGCTAAGAATAAAGGATGATGTTTGAAAACTTATTTCATTAAAAATCATCTTACTGAGTTGTCTTTTCTTGCATGCGAAGGAAAATGAGTTTGTGAAAAGCCAAATACGTTATTTTCAACTTGGTGTGGTGAATTTGTTGAATGATACCGGTTGAGTGAACATGGAGACATTCTTTGATCGGGAGGGCTGTAAGAAATGTCCCAAGATAAAATTCAAGGTTCAATATGCACACAAGTAATAAGAAATGTCAGATGTGCAATATGAAGATGTTTCACATGCGTTACACTTCAAAAGAGATAGCAACGAACATTATTGCTATTGATGGGATTGGAGATTAAGACCACATTTGGCACTTACGGAGCCCCCTGATGATGCAGAATTCTTTGAGTCAAAAATCAAGTTCAAAGGGGAGTTTATAAAATAAACATCACTTATTTTGTTTTAGTAAGACGATGAGTTAGTGTTGTGTTGACGTGTCATTATTTATTCTGTTTATAGTGCATATGTTACTGGTCTATTAGTATTATGTGCTACTGGTAGTCATGGATTAATAATTGTGTCAAATAGTGGATGAGTGGTGGTGTTCTTACATGTTTAGGAGTTACGTAAGTAGTACCGTAGAAAGCCAATTAATCTAGTCATCTAGTAAGGTGTAAGAAAGGGGTAAGAGGTAGAGAGATGAATTTGTAACTGCCATTGTGTCTTTTCTTCAAGATCTCTCCATGTCCTTTTCTTAGTTTGTGAGTGTGTGAGTTTGAGTAACCCTCTATCTCCAACAATTACACTCCAAATGTCTTTCTTCAAAATGATATTGGAGTCAATGACGGATATCCCCACAAGCTGGAAAGTACATTGCTAGATGGTAAAAGAAACACTAAATTTGGTAAATACACAGTCAAAAGATGTAGGAGGAAACTTGTACCTGACGATAATATTTGGTGGCAGTCTTAATGGATTTTTTAGAAACACGGAATACATTCTGGGTATAGGGCTTCAAGAAGACAAGTGGTATAGCAACCAGAGGCTTTATGAACTTCTTAGCTTCCTGGCAGCATATGAAAGGTCAACAGGATACATGATATGCAGCAGGTTGAATAAATAAAAATGATTGACCTAAGTGATATTAACCTGTATGTACGGAACCGCCAGCATTTGCACTTTGAGAAAAAGAGGGCGTATGATATCCTTGGATGCATTATAAACTTCGACTGTTTTAGCAGCAAGCCATTGCACTTTTGGTCCACAAATAGTTACAAATGCAAACCAGTGTTCCTTGAAAATTCGGATCCGCTTCTTTAACAAAACAAAGAAATGAAAGAAACTAGTTAATGAAGAAGTCAGTATGCCACATATTATGCTAAATGAATCAACAAACAAAGACACTGTTTTGTTTCAAACATGAACTACCAACCAAAAAGGTAATGGCACAACCTCCAACACCAAAAAAATTCATCTTCCGCACGCATAAGAAAGAATATACTTAGACAAGGACCACAGAAAAGTATTTTCAATTGCAACTATAACGTCTCAAACAATTCAATAAAAACAAAAAGCACCAGATCAGTGAGTAATATCTTCAGCTATAGCTAGAGAAGAAACGCAAAACTATATCATCTTGAGAACAAGAAGGAATCTTGTTGAATTACTTACCACTTTTAACGTATCAACACGAGGCTGCACCCACTTCTGAATTTGAGCTTTCTTTTCCATCGCCTGGAGGGGAAAACAAGACAACATAGAACCCAAAAGTTAAAACAGCTGAAGTATATCCATAACAACACAGCGTGCTGTTCAATAAGTAACAAACATAACTTATAACCACAAAAGAAGCTATCACTTCTGCCATGTTAGTTCAATTGAAACATTAAAAAGGACCGCAAGTTAAAATACACTGTAAGAGACGAAGTGCAAAATATCTCCACTTTACGCAATAGATGTCCCTTATGCTGAACTGAATGGACCGCAAGCCATAATTCACGAGCTTGGTTATTCTCACATATATTAAAGTCAAGTAGTCATACAAAAAACACAATTTACAATCTCAATTTAAGAAATTTTATCATGAGTACATACTAGAACAGAGATGGCCAACCAAACAGGCATAGACAAGTTGAACACGCTACCCACCCACCCCCACCTCGCCCTCAAAAAGAAAAAAAAACTGTTATCTTTGAGGAGGAACCTACACAAGGCTACTTTGACAACAGCAGTGGATTCTTCTTTAATAACTACTTTAGGTCGGAGTGATACTTGTGGAGCTCAAATGCTAAAAGTTGAGCTCAAATATCACTTCCTATTAAAAAAATTTTAACCCGTTCAATATGTTAACAGTGTTGCACTTCAAGGGTTACTGTTCATATCATGCAACATCCCTCTAATCTTTCCCCCTTGGCTCGTGCCCTCTAAATTATCACCATTGCCCCAAAAAATATTGTTGCTTGTTGCCTTCAGCAGCTACTTCTCTCCCAAAAGAGAACCTGTAATGAAGCACTTTATTGATCATGCCAGTTACGGAGTACAAATTCCCCTCTATAATTGCTTATAATGTCCCTTCTTGTACTTCATAACTCTGTAAGCTTAGAAGCTTCTTAATGCAGGACGCAGCAGAAGGCAAGAGAGCTTTAAGGGCCAGATTATGTAGACTTTAGGGACTTAGAAGGGATTAGTGGTCTGTGGATTAAAGGGCAGGGCTGTTACAGTTTAGGGGAGTTCAGGTTTTCTCATAGAAGGCTGAAGTTCAGAAACTGAAACAGCCTAAGATAAATAGACAAGAAACAAAACCTCGGCATTTCACGTACAAAAGTACCTAGGCATTGCACCAAGGGTTCTTGAGGATCGGACTCAAGAGAAGATGCATCAGACTGTGCACAAGCTGTAAATTTTTAATTATCCTCAATTCTCCTATAACAAAGCTAGTACATCAGTCATATAGGTAAACTAGAGCAAACACGAAGCTACTAAGGGCTGGAACCAAGGGAATTTGTCTGGATCAGTTCAGCCAGCTGAAATCATTAAGGATTTTACTATGTGCAAATCTGACACAGAAGAAAATCAGCAGCCAGATCTGATTCATTTTCGAAAAAATTACAGTCATAAATTAGCCAAAGATCAGAAGTAAAGCAACTAAGGGCTGGTATTAAGGGGATTTTTCTGCATCATATCGGCCAGCTGAAATAATGAAGGATTTTAACATGTGCAAATCTGATATTGCAGAAAATCAGTAGTCAGATCTGAAACATTATGAATCAGATAAGATTCATAAAGTCAGACAAAGATCAGCCGGAAATCCTCCAAATGGTTCCAGTTCATTTTGGGATTCAATCTCAGAACTTGGGCCTATTAGGGCTTTGGGAAAACCACATACAGCCTTAAAACAGAATGAGGCCTGCGATTACTGCTCTCTTCAACTGATAAGTTCTACTACCCCCATCCAACTACAAAAATAACTTAGACGGCATCATCATAATGTGCCAAAAGCTACCCTGCAACTATCATGCTAACTTTGACAGTCAGCCGATATCTTGTCCTGCATGAGGGCACATTATGTAACAGCAAATCCCTGAATCTAACCAAACATATAGATGCTTCATACAACACTCAATTGCAATCATGACATACCATAACAATGTTTGGCTTTGCCAAGATCCATTGATAATCACACAGATGAAGAAGAAAAGAACTCCCGTAAAACTGTGCTCTGAAGCCATCACAAAAAAGGATAATGTGATAAAAACACGATATCCTAAATGCCTTGTATACTCATGATACAAATCAGGTCAAACCTAAACGAGGATAACATCTACTGAAAAATGTAATCGGGTCGAATGCACGTCCATGTGGAATCCAAGACATTATGACGCATTAGCATTTGGTCCCGTGGTCAACAGAAACTAATGTAGAGGGTTGAGTAGAAAACACCTCCACTTCGTAAAAGAATGTGGCCATGCCAAACACATGAGATGTCTTTAATATATCATATGCCCAGTTTACCTAATTATGTGGCTGCTGACAGCTGCCAAGTTGGTAGATTACGTTGAAAAGAAGAATAACATCACTCAAGAGGGACTTTCTGGGCTAGGAGCTAGAGTCTGTATGAATGATTATGGAGGTTACTCATAAGGTGCATTCCAGAGGGCTTCTGTGAAGCCTACAGCGATCGGGAAATAGTTTGACTATTATCCAATTGCAAGGGCATTAGTTGTTACTTTACTCAGAAAGCTTTTTGAAGATGACAGAGATCATTTGCTTCTACCTTGAGATAGACCAAGGCCTTTACTAGTCTGGTCATTTGTTTTGGCTTCAGTCGGTTATCCTGAGGTTCTCAAATAAATTGTATGATCTTCGAGTAGATTTACACTTTGGGGAGGTATGACCTTAGCTCCTTTTTGTCTTATTTGGCCCACTTGGAGGGGGAGAAAGAGGCAATTTTTTTGAGAATATATAGATTCTATGTGGATACGATCAGTACTTTTGACTCGAGTCTCAAGGAAAACTTTCAAAGATCGATAGTCCATTTCGTCCCAGGGTGTCTAGGTAAACTATTGTTGAACTAGAAGTCTGTAGGACACAAAAGGTTTTGTGTTTATGGCTGCATGTAACTTTTAAATCTTCTAACAATGTTCCACTCCAAATTTGACTCTTTGTGAATAAAATAACTATTTATCAATAATAAGGTTAAAATATAAAGAAATTAAAAAAGCTGCTCAAATGTGAACTAAGTAACCGACGGAATCAAGTTATTTGGCCACTTTCAATTAAATGCTTAAATCTTGTGTTGTATTCCAGAATATAACAATCTCATATGTATAACAAAATTGACAAGCGATATTATCTATAAAGGTAACTCCAAAAATAAGAGCTTGGGTCCTGGACAGCGTATAGCATTTCATTGATAACTTGAAAGTGAAATGTTTTATTCTTTGTCTAACAGAACTCTCATCACACAGAATAGACAGTACTAGATAATGGTCCTACGCTCCACAAATTAAATGTTGAAACCAAAAGGGAAAAGACTGTGATTGAATAACCAAAAGGTGACTGAATGACAGCAGAAACAACCAAAACCCATTATTACTATTTCATCAACATTTGAAAGAAACAGAAGCATGTGCGAAACTTACATTTCCAAGTCTCGTGTTTAGTTCCTGGATTTCTTTCTCAGCGTTGTTTGCTCTGAATTCTAGTGCCTCTTTGTTCTTCACTTGCCTTTCAATTTCCTTTTTAAGATTGTTAACCTGTCAATCACTTTACAATCAGAGAAATATAGCACTTACAAAGATTATTTACTAAAGCAACCTCAGAGAAAATACCTGGTCTTCAAGTTCACCAGCTCGCGCATGAGCCTTACCCACCAGCTCCTTAGAATCTAAAGATCCTCTTTCCTAATTCCATTTATCCGGACAAAACAAGATTGGTGCAATTTCTAAAACTAATCTGCTCAAAGTACATAGAGAGACATGCATAATTACCAGAAAGGACAAAAATGAATGAACTAAGCCAATGCAAGTTTTTCTTATGAAATGAAAAACAAACTAATGCTATTTTAAAAATGGAAAACTCAAATCAAAAGGAGGAAAAGAGCGAAAAAAGGAAAAAGAAAAACTTCTGTTATCCAGAATATCATTAGGGACACAATTCTACAGCAGATCATGCCAAGATTTATCAAGTAACACAATAGTATTGGTGCAACAAATTAGTGAAGATTAAACTTTTTTTTACTTATCAGATGGGTAACCAATCCAAGGATCTGGTGCCCAAACTAATTGATTTTTCAAGACTTCAGAGGCATACTAGCTACTCACCTGGAGGGATTGTATTTCTCTCTGAAATGAAGCCAAACAAGTTGACTTCCCTTGAATCATCTTCTCCAACTGCTTGATATTGTCATCCACGCTCTTCAATTCTCGGGTTCTCTCATCAACTATGGATTCTTTGACCATAAAATGAGAAGGAAAAGAAAAAACACCAACACAAAATATGCAGTCAAAACAATTAATTCACTAGCCAAATTCTATGCATCACTGACAATTAAATGCCTCTTTATTAATTGTTAAATGACTTACATCCGAAGGCACAAATCTTAACAATCAAATAATAACTTTGATTATGTAACATATGAACATAGTAGGAAGGGAGTCACTCCGTTTTCCCAAATCAGCATCACCGATAAGGTCCTTAAGTTTCCACAAGACATTCACGAGATACTGGCAAGTGCCAAAAGGTAATGAGTGACCTAAGGCTTTGCGTCAAAAGTATGCACAGTCAATGACGTGCCAAGCACGTTATAAAGAGTGGCAACACGTGTCCTAGAACGATCGGTCGTTTCAGGAGTGCCAGCTCTTGCTATAAGAACAATTTATGAGGGTTCAACGTGTGTCGAACAGTATCCGATGAATGTGGGTATAATATGTATCCAATAAAAGCATTTTCTTAGATTTGTCCGAGGCATAGCTAGCATCTAGTGGTCCTGGCTAGTCAACAAAAATCAGAGCAAATTCGTGGATAAAAATTGTCATCCATGTAACCATACACTCTTTGAAACATCTACTCTCCAGCATCTGATTAATTTAGAAGACTAAACAAAATACCAAACCGGGGGGAAAAAAAAAAGAAACCAAATGAATGTTCTGTATAACTTGTAAGTGGTCCTCCGTGCAGCCTTTTGTAAGAGATACGTCAATACTTCACTCGTATTGACAAAAACTGATGGGAACCGCCAATAGATAGGGAGATTCCTAAAAAACTACTCATTTTTAGGTCCCATTCAATTACACCTCTTCTTGGAAGCCCCAATGACTGCTACGAAGGTATAGCTTTTCGGTTAATACATGATATAGAAGCTTGAATTGTATGTTCACTTTGAACCTTAACCAAACAAAAATCCTAAGAATCTCTTTACCAGAAGTTTTACTACAATAGCACCGGCTTTCTACCATCTGCGTGCCCTGAATAACACTACAACATCATAATGCTAAACCTGAAGATTAAAATTACGTATTAGTTGCTTTAAATTCTCCTACCTTCATAAGATTACCTAAATCTTTAAACTGCGAAACGCGAGTACGCCTGACCTTTCAACCACTTTATCTTAACAACGCAAATATTATTTTTTCCGCTCAATTGGTAATTGAATCAGTTAATATGTACTATTTGACAATTCAAAAAACAGAAATTTTGTGACACTGTAGTTGTATTACGACTCGGTTTCGGATTACGGCACTCCTACGCATAAACTACAAGCATCTCCGCATAAAGTACAACATTCATAAAATGACTCCACCGGGAGTGCCGCTAGCAAATTCAAGCTGCGCAAATTGAAGTTCAAAAATATTACGATGTTGAGATTCTCCAAATTAACTGTAATCTTAAATTTTCTGAATTCCGTTAAACAAAATTTCGATCACTCGAGTCTCTCTTAACCTGAATTTTTTTTTCCCTGCGAAAGGATGATAAAATTATTGCCGTAGATGCTATTGGCAATCCCATTTTGGCTGATGGCATCCCCAATGCAGCTACAGGCAAATGTACCTGGTGCAGAAATTAACTGCACCAGGGGCCAGGAGTGTCATTAGCCACAACGAGAGTGCCAGTAGAGTTATCCAGTTATCGAAATGTAGAGATACGGAGACGGAGGAACCTAGAAGGGCGATCATCGAGTTGAGTTGGCCGAGTTGAATCGTCGGTGACGACTCGGAAGGCCTTGGTTTTGGAAGGCGATCTTCTTCGCCGGGAATTTTGGAGCCTGCAGCGGCTTTGGTGAACATTAGGGCTAAGAAAACTGGCAAGAGCAGTAGCTTGAAGAAGGTTGCCATTTTGATTACAGTGACAAAGTGCAAAGCCGTTTTGGATTCTGATGTTTATATGTGCAGTTAGGCAACGGATTTGCTGGATGCAAAGCGGCATGTACAACAAGGTATGCAGAGGGTACAACTTTTTTGTATTTAACGTATTTCGTATTTTTGACCCCAATTCTTTTTGGAATCTCGTAAGCGCTCTTATTTGATTATGATTTGTATCGCTTGGACCCACTTTTTAGATGGATGTGAACACCGCGTGGTTGAGATGTTGCATCTGTCTTGAAGTCATTGGCACGTACGATCGCTTAGAAAAAAGAAAAAAATATTGGCACGTACGATCATTTTTATTATTGTTCTATGGCTCATTAATATTATAGCACGCTCTACAAATGTTGTCTTGCATGTCAAATAGTTATTTAAGCTTCTTCTTCTTCTCTTTTTTTTCCCCACTTTTATTTTGATACTTGATAAGATTAAAATTTTTAGTGAAAGTGCACAGGAGTCCACTTTGGTAACTTATAGTTTACGTATCTCCGTGTATCAAATACCACGCTTTAAATCATTTGATAAGTTTTTAAGTATGCTTTACGTATCATAAGCCTAATTACTTAAATGTAGTACCAAATACCATGCTTTAAATCATTTGATTGAGATAGTTGAATCTAGAGATGTAACATTCTTTGAATGTAAGTTCATCTCAGATTTTAAAGGTGAAAGTTCTAAATCATATTTAGTATCTAATTTAAGAACTGAACCAAATTTTGACGTAGATGATTCAATGGTTTCTAGTAAGGAGCCTAGGAGGAGTCAAAGACATAGGAAAAGAAAAGATTTAGGTAAAGATTTTATCTCACTTGATTCTATAGTTTTCCTAGTTGAAAGAAGTCGAGAAATAGTATTAAATCAGACTCCTATTATCCTTAACGTTGACAATGATCCAATGACCTATACGGAAGCTTTAACTTCAAGAGATGTTGCATTCTGGAAAGAGGCCATTAATGATGAAATGGACTCTATTATGTCGAATGGAACTTGGACACCAGTTGACTTACCTCCGAGGTCAAAGCCTATACGTTGTAAATAGGTATTCAGAAGGAAGTATAATTCTGATAGTCCTGTACAAACATTCAAAGCTAGGTTAGTAGCTAAAGGTTTTAAGCAGAAAGAAGGAGTAGACTATTTTGATACGTATGCTCCTGTTGTTAGAATTACTTCTATTAGAATTTTATTTGCCTTGTCATCTATATACCATCTTTACATCCATCAAATGGATGTTAAAACTACATTTTTAAATGGTAATTTAGATGAAGAGATTTATATGAAACAACCAGAAGGGTTCGTTCTACCAGACAATAAGAATAAAGTATGCAAGTTAGTGAAATCCGTGTACAGTTTAAAACAAGCACCTAAACAGTGGCACGAGAAGTTTGACTCATGTGTGTTGTCATACGGTTTTAAACATAATAGTGCAGATAAATGTATCTATTCTAGATTTACTAAGGATTATGGTGTTATTGACGACATGCTTATTATTGGGACTAATATGATTGGCATAAATGAGACTAAGCAATATCTTTCTTCTATGTTTAAAATGAAAGACTTAGGAGAGGTTGATACCATCTTAGGTAAAAAAGTGACAAAACATAGTGGGGGTTTTGCTCTTTACCAATCACATTATGTTGAGAAAATTCTATCTAAATTCCAACATCTTGGTTTCATAGATTTTAGTACTCCTTATGATTCTAGCATATGTTGATTAAAAATCTTGGAAGACTGGTGGCACAACTAGAGTATGCTAGTGCTATTGGTTGTTTAATTTATTTAATGCATTGCACACGACCTGATATAGCATTTGCAGTTTGTAAATTGAGTAGATTTACAAGTAACCCTAGTGTAGAGCACTGACTCGAAAGGAATTAGTAGAATTTTCGGATACATAACGAGAACTATAGAACTTGGTTTGTTTTATAGTGAAGAGCCGCGTACACTTGAGGGGTACACCGATGCTAGTTGGATTACAAGTACTGGAGATAGCAAGTCCAGATCAGGGTGGGTTTTTACCCTCGGCGGTGGAGCTATTTCATGGGCTTCTAAGAAACAGACTTGTATATCTCACTCTACTATGGAATCCGAATTTGTAGCACTAGCAGCTACAGGCAAGAATGCCGAATGGATAAGGATTCTATTGTTGGATATAGATCTGTGGCCTAATCCTATGATGCCAATCACAATATATGTGATAGTGAAGCCGTTTTATCAAGGGCTTACATTAGTACTTACAACGGTAAGTCTAGACATATCAGTATGAGGCATGACTTTGTAAGGCAACTAATTAAAGATGATATCATTACTATCATCTATGTGAAGTCAAATAAAATTTTGGCTGACCCTCTAATCAAGAGTTTATCTCGAAAGTTGGTTAGAACAACTTATAGAGAAATAGGATTAAAACCCATCTATTAGTCACCAACAATGGTAACCCAACTCATTACTAGTCCAAAGCTAGTCCCTGAGTTTTAATGGGTAAGAACAAGTTATTGAATGTGACTATTAGCACTATTTTGTGCGTCCCTCTAGAACAATTAATAAATTAGTGATGTCCGTTATGCTTAAAGAGGTTGAGTACATCTCTTAATGAAGTTGTTTAAATGCATTCTTAGTAACGGAGACACGAGAGAACTTCACTTATATGAACGTAGAAGTGGTGCCGCTTCGTAAGAGAATTAGTTGGGTTTACTCTCGAGAGCGTTCATGAATCTAGGATCGAGCACATGGCCATAAAAGTGCGGAGCGAGTTTATATTATTCTTTACCGAAACAAGATATTACTATGCGTATGATAATTTTGAAATTTTCTCTAAAGTACTTGGTTTAAGGTCTGACCACCAATGACTTTGATAAAACTTTGAGTTATTTATACTTATTGAAGGTTTAAGTTGAAAAACACCTTCTTGAAATCATAATAAGATCAAGTAGTTGATTTTGAGGAGATTTGTGATTAAATAATCAAAGTGGGGGATTGTTGAGATTTAATCATACATCTCATTGGTTGTTTGATTATTTAATCAATGATTAATTACAAAACTGTCCCATAAGGTTTACACTTTTTTGCACTTTGCTCCCTGTGTTTACAACTTTTGCAAAACTGTCCTCCAAGGTTGACAAAACCATTGCAAATAACTCCCAAAT
Source organism: Escallonia herrerae (assembly GCA_033070095.1). NCBI lineage: Eukaryota > Viridiplantae > Streptophyta > Magnoliopsida > Escalloniales > Escalloniaceae > Escallonia > Escallonia herrerae. The sequence goes on along the minus strand of JAVXUP010001637.1, from coordinate 190,821 downwards.
TGGACGTACGTCCAATTTTGGGCGTTAAGTCGTCATGTGCGGTGCACATGCCATTTTGACATGGGCAAATTTGTAACTTTCCCTTCCCTATCTTCCCCATTGTGTTCATCTCTCTCTCTCTCTCTCTCTCTCTCTCTCTATCTTTGTTCCCCTTCCCCATCTTCGGGTTCACAACTGTCTCAATCTGATGCATGAGGTTTAAGTTTGCAAAATTGTACACAAAAATCTTCTGCTCCAGAACCACCACAATATTGTCGCGGTGCAGCCTCACGGCCTGAACCTCTGACCGAAAGGTTAACTCGCCAATGCACTCGCCCTTATGATTGTCCTAGATCATGACCTTGTTGGGCAGATACTGAGGATCGTCTCAGATCAGGACCAGCACTAGGATATTACAACGGAACAGCATGTCCACGATACGAATGCCGCCACCTTGATCGAAGTCTCGCCGGAAGAGCTCGCGGTAGGGGTCGTAGTCGTAGATTTTAAAGCCGTTGTCGGTGCCGGCTGCGAAACAGGCATGATCCTGGTTGAAGGATAGGTGGAGGAGGGACAGGTGGGAGTTAGAATTAGTGTACCGGCAGCGATGGCGGTGGAAGGGGAGGGCCGTAGTCATGAGGAGGCTCAAAGTCGTCGTCGTCCTCTGCTGGTGCATTGCAGTCGAGCTGAGGCATCGGGGCAAGATTGTTAAACAAATTTGGGTGTTCTAGTTGTGGATGAGGAGAGAGAAAGCCTGAATTAGAATTTGGACTTGGCCACGAAGGGGAAGAGAAGTCGGAGAGAGTCGCCATGGTGAAGAAAGATTCAGACTTTTGGAAGACCGGCGCGTGTGGGGAAGCTGGGGAACAGAGAGAGAGAGAAAGAGAGAGATGAACACAGTGGGGAAAATAGGGAAGGGGAAATTACAAATTTTTCCATGCCAAAATGGCATGTGCACCGCACATGACGACTTCACGCCCAAAATTGGACGGACGTCCAATTTTGGAGCTGTTTGCAATGGTTTTGTTAACCTCGAAGGACAGTTTTGCAAAAGTTGTAAACACAGGGGGCAAAGTGCAAAAATGTGTAAACCTCAGGGAACAGTTTGTAATTAACCCTTTAATCAATATAAGAGCTTAAGTAATTACATAAAGTCTTGTCTTCATCTTCTTTGGCAGAAACTGGTTTGAGTTGGCCACTTAAATCCAAATGCAAACTCGCGTGTCAGTGTTGCTTACGGCAACCGTCTTTGCATTTGAAGCGGTGGCTTATTGCCAACTTTTGGAAGCATAATGCTGGAACATTAACGGTTAATTACTGTTGTTTCATGGAACGGTACCATGCCGTTTCATTTGAGTTCCAGAGGGGAGAAGCCGAAGGAGGGTCTATGACCATTGTGGTGCAACGGTCACTGTAACTGCATCTGCTCCTTTCTTGAAGAGGTGTTATCAGTTGCTGTGGCTTCTACATATATATGCCCTATTTTTGGCCTAGAAGATAGAGATATATATACTCGGGAATTATACATAACCAAAAAAAAACTATTTTGCTAGAAAATTTTCAGATTACTCTCATAATCTCCCAAACTCTATCTACTATTATTTCACAAAGATTTTTGGAGATCTTCGATATTGATAATTACAGTTCTTCTCAGGCTTTGTTGTATCCAGGGAAGGAATTTGCCTGCAAATCCTGGGAAGAAATTTGTCTACAACCTTTTAGCAAACTCTATCTTGAGTGGGGGCAAATAACATTCTAAAGAAAGTGCCTTTAGATATTCCTCAAATCTTTTTTTCGTTTCCATTTCCCGAAAATTTTCCCAACAAGTTTAGAACGTTATTTAGAAGAAAATGGAAGCGGAAACTAGTGCCTCTATCAAGATGATGAATCAAGACCTCATCAAGTTGGATCAATTTGATGGTAGCAATTTTGGTCATTGGCAAGACAAAGTCAAATTCTTACTCACGGCGTTAAGGATTGTCTTCATTTTAAATTGCGAGCCACTTCCGGAGCCCGATGATAATGCTAGTGAGCATGAACAAAAGGAATGGCAAAAGAGGAACGATGATGAAGTCATGTGTCGCGATCATATTCTCAACGCACTTTCGGATCGTCTTTACAACTACTACAAGTCATTTGATTCGGCAAAGGAAAGTTGGAAGGCTTTGGAGTATAAGTATAAAGTTCAAGAATAAGGTATGAATAAATTCTTAATTTCTGAGTATAATGATTTTATCATGTTAGATGGCATATCAATTCTCCACAAAGTTCACGAATTGCAAGATATTGCAAATAAAATTTGCGAATTTGATGGAAAACTTCCAGAATCTTTTCAAGTTAGAATGATAATTGCAAGGTTGCCACAATCTTGGAAAGATTATAGGAAGAAATTGGAAGAAGTTTATTTGGAAAAAATTCAAAAACATCTTCGTATAGAAGAGAAATCTCGTAATAGAGATAAAAAGGGAGAAACTGAATTTAATTCCAAAGTGAATTACGTTGATGCAGCTAGTGGAAAATCATTTTATGCTCTTCAAGTTAAGAAAGAAGACATCATGTTTAAGAGGAACACCAATCACAATAAAAACAAAAAGAAGAGTAAATGTCATGTTTGCGGAAAGAAGGGGCATTATGCACGAGAATGCCGACATCGAAAGCGTGGAAAAGGAGCCACCGGTGAGTCCGCAAACATGGTCGAGGAGAATCTAGTAGCCACGGTTATCAAAATCAATATGGCCGATTCATCTTCTAGTTCCGGATGGTGATTTGATTCGGGAGCCACAGCCCACATTTGCAAGGACATATCTCTTTTCAAGACCTACGAAGAATTGCCTAATAATCAAGAGGTCCAAATGGGAAATCTGGCAAGGGCAAAGGTTGTTGACAAAGGCAGCGTGGAGTTAAACTTCACATCCGGAAAGATATTGACTCTTTTTAATGTTCTACATGTCCCTGATATTAGAAAGAATTTAGTTTCCGTTAACGTTGTTTATAAGAAAGGTATTATTGTTCTTTTTGAGTCCGACAAGTTAATTCTGTCTAAGAACGGAAACTTTGTCGAAAAGGGATATGATTGTGATGGGATGTTCAAACTCAGTCTTAATGAAATAAATGTTGTTTCTTCTTATATTGTTGAGCCTTTTAATCTTTGGCATAGTAGATTAGCACATTTAAATTACGAGTACATTAGAAACATGCTGCATCTAGGTTTAATTTCATGTTCTCATGTTAGTACTGATAATGTGAAGTATGTTTAAATCTAAAATGACGAAGAAACCTTTTAAAAGTGTAGAAAAAAAATCCAAACTTTAGATTTGGTACATTTAGATATATGTGAATTAAATGGTTTTGTAACTAGAGGTGGTAAGATGTATTTCATCACGTTCATTGATCATTGCTCTAGATATACTTACGTGTATCTTATGAGAACTAAAGACGATGCATTTGGTATGTTCAAAACTTATAAGTCAGAGGTAGAAAGAAAATCAACTCAATAAAAAGATTAAGATTTTCAGGACTGATAGAGGTTTAGAATATTTTCCAAAGGAGTTTAATGCCTACTGTGAAGAGCACGGCATTATACATCAAAAGACTGCCTCTTATACACCTCAATAGAATGGTTTAGTTGAAAGAAAAAAAATCATACTTTAGTAAAAATGACTAATTGTATGATTATGAATGCCGGCTTACCTTTGAATTTATGGGAAGAAACTTTGTTAACTGCTTGTCACGTGTACAATAGGATCCCCGCTAGGAATTTTAATAGGACTCCTTATGAATTTTAGAAAGGTAGAAAACCTAATCTAGAATATCTTAAAGTGTGGGGGTGCTTAGCATACTATAGAGTGCCAGATCCTAAAAAATCTAAATTAGGACCGGAGCTCTTAAAGGAGTTTTTGTTGGATATGCACAACAAAGTAAAGCATTTAGGATTCTTGATTTGGAAACAAATGTGATAGTTGAATCCAGAGATGTAACATTCTTTGAATGTAAGTTCATCTCAAAGGTGAAAGTTCTAAATCATATTTAGTATCTAATTTAAGAACTGAACCAAATTTTGACGTAGATGATTCAATGGTTTCTAGTGAGGAGCCTAGGAGGAGTCAAAGACATAGGAAAAGAAAAGATTTAGGTAAGGATTTTATCTCATCTGATTCTATAGTTTTCCTACTTGAAAGAAGTCGAGAAATAGTATAAAATTAGACTCCTACTATCCTTAACGTTGATAGTGATCCAATGACCTATACGGAAGCTTTAACTTCAAGAGATGTTGCATTCTGGAAAGAGACCATTAATGATGAAATGGACTCTGTTATGTCGAATAGAACTTGGACACTAGTTGACTTACCTCCGGGGTCAAAGCCTATAGGTTGTAAATGGGTATTCAGAAGGAAGTATAATTCTGATGCTCCTGTACAAACATTCAAAGCTAGGTTAGTAGCTAAAGGTTTTAAGCAGAAAGAAGGAGTAGACTATTTTGATACGTATGCTCCTGTCGTTAGAATTACTTTTATTAGAATTTTATTTGCCTTGTCATTTATATACCATCTTTACATTCATCAAATGGATGTTAAAACTGTATTTTTAAATGGTAATTTAGATGAAGAGATTTATATGGAACAACCAGAAGGGTTCGTTCTACCAGACAATAAGAATAAAGTATGCAAGTTAGTGAAATCCGTGTACAGTTTAAAACAAGCACCTAAACAGTGACACGAGAAGTTTGACTCATGTGTGTTGTCATGCGGTTTTAAACATAATAGTGCAGATAAATGTATCTATTCTAGATTTACTAAGGATTATGGTGTTATTGACGACATGCTTATTATTGGGACTAATATGATTGACATAAATGAGACTAAGCAGTATCTTTCTTCTATGTTTAAAATGAAAGACTTAGGAGGGGTTGATACCATCTTAGGTAAAAAAAGTGACAAAACATAGTGGGGGTTTTGCTCTTTACCAATCACATTATGTTGAGAAAATTCTATCTAAATACAACATCTTGGTTTCAAAGATTTTAGTACTCCATATGATTCTAGCATAAGTTGACTAAAAATCTTGGAAGACTGGTGGCACAACTATAGTATGCTAGTGCTATTGGTTGTTTAATTTATTTAATGCATTGCACACGACCTGATATAGCATTTGCAGTTTGTAAATTGAGTAGATTTACAAGTAACCCTAGTGTAGAGCACTGACTCGAAAGGAATTAGTAGAATTTTTGAATACATAAAGAGAACTATAGAACTTGGTTTGTTTTATAGTGAAGAGCCGCGTACACTTGAGGGGTGCACCGATGCTAGTTGGATTACAAGTACAGGGGATAGCAAGTCCAGATCAGGGTGTTTAACCTTGGCGGTGGAGCTATTTCATGGGCTTCTAAGAAACAGACTTGTATATCTCACTCTACTATGGAATCCGAATTTGTAGCACTAGCAGCTACAGGCAAGAATGCCGAAGGATAAGGATTCTATTGTTGGATATAGATCTGTGGCCTAATCCTATGCTGCCAATCACAATATATTGTGATAGTGAAGCCGTTTTATCAAGGGCTTACATTAGTACTTTTAACGGTAAGTCTAGACATATCAGTCTGAGGCATGACTTTATAAGGCAACTAATTAAAGATGATATCATTACTATCATCTATGTGAAGTCAAATAAAAATTAGGCTGACCCTCTAACCAAGAGTTTATCTTGAGAGCTGGTTAGAACAACTTCTAGAGAGATATGATTAAAACCCATTTATTAGTCACCAACAATGGTAACCCAACTCGTTACTAGTCCAAAGCTAGTCCTGAGTTTTAATGGGTAAGAACAAGTTGTTGAATGTGACTATTAGCACTAATTTTGCGTGCCTCTCTAGAACAATTAATAAATTAGTGCTGTCCGTTATGCTTAAAGAGGTTGAGTACATCTCTTAATGAAGTTGTTTAAATGCGTTCTTAGTAACGGAGACGCGAGAGAACTTCACCTATATGAACATAGAAGTGGTGCCACTTCGTGAGAGAATTAGTTGGGTTTACTCTCGAGAGCGTTCGTGAATCCAGGATCGAGCACATGGCATAAAAGTGTGGAGCGAGTTTATATTATTCTTTACCGAAACAAGATATTATTATGCGTATGGTAATTCTGAAATTTTCTCTAAAGTACTTGGTTTAAGGTCTGACCACCAAGGACTTTGATAAAACTTTGAGTTACTTATACTTATTGAAGGTTTAAGTTGAAAAACACCTTCTTGAAATCATAATAAGATCAAGTAGTAGATTTTGAGGAGATTTGTGATTAAATAATCAAAGTGGGGGATTGTTGAGATTTAATCATACATCTCATTGGTTGTTTGATTATTTAATCAATATAAGAGCTTAAGTAATTACATAAAGTCTTGTCTTCATCTTCTTTGGCAGAAATTGGTTTGAGTTGGCCACTTAAATCCAAATGCAAACTCACGTGTCAGTGTTGCTTACGGCAACCGTCTTTGCATTTGAAGCGGTGGCTTGTTGCCAACTTTTGGTAGCATACTGCTGGAGCATTAACGGTTTAATTACCGTTGTTTCATGGAACAGTACCATGCCATTTCATTTGAGTTCCAGAGGGGAGAAGCCGAAGAGGGTCTGTGACCGTTGTGGTGCAACGGTCACTGTAACTGCATCTGCTCCTTTCTTGAAGAGGTGTTATCTGTTGCTGTGGCTTCTACATATATATATACCCTGTTTTTGGTCGAGAAGATAGAGATATATATACTTGGGAATTTATACATAACCAAAAAAAACTATTTGGCTAGAAAATTTTCGGATTGCTCTCATAATCTCCCAAACTCTATCTACTATTGTTTCACAATGATTTTTGGAGATCTTCGATATTGCTAATCGCAGTTCTTCTCAGGCTTTGTTGTATCCTGGGAACAAATTTGCCTGCAAATCCTGGGAATGAATTTGTCTGCAACCTATTAGCAAACTCTATCTTGAGTGGGGGCAAATAACATTCTAAAGAAAGTGCATTTAGATATTCCTCAATGCTTTTTTTCGTTTCCATTTCCCGAAAATTTTCCCAACAAGTTTAGAATGTTATTTAGAAGAAAATGGAAGCGGAAACTAGTGCCTCTATCAAGATGTTAAATCAAGACCTCATCAAGTTGGATCAATTGGATGGTAGCAATTTCGGTTGTTGGCAAGACAAAGTCAAATTCTTACTCACGGCATTAAGGATTGTCAACATTTTAAATTGCGAACCACTTCCGGAGCCCGATGATAATGCAGGTGAGCATGAACAAAAAGAATGGTAAAAGAGGAACGATGATGAAGTCATGTGTCGCGGTCATATTCTCAATGCACTTTCGGATCGTGTTTACAACTATTACAAGTCATTTGATTCGGCAAAGGAAAGCTAGAAGGCTTTGGAGTATAAGTATAAAGTTCAAGAAGAAGGTATGAATAAATTCTTAATTTCTGAGTATAATGATTTTACCATGTTAGATGACATATCAATTCTCCACAAAGTTCACGAATTGCAAGATATTGCAAATAAAATTTACGAACTTGATGGAAAACTTCCAGAATCTTTTCAAGTTGGAATGATAATTGCAAAGTTGCCACAATCTTGGAAAGATTATAGGATGAAATTGGAAGAAGTTTATTTGGAAAAAATTCAAAAACATCTTCGTATAGAATTGTAGTGCTAGCAAATTATCATATCATGTAGCTGATTTAAAGTCGTTCATGTAGTGACATGGTCGGTTCCAAAGTAAAAATGGTTCTTCAAGTTGCCCTCTTTCCGGTGGTTACTGAATATTACCTACATACCTTTTCTATGACGAGCATAAATTTTAGTAACCAACCAACCATTATCTTTACGCGGTTGGTCAATCTCTGTGAAATTGGCTATGGATTCTGTGTGTGCTTTTGTTCATTGAACCAACAAAACATCAACTTCGCAAAGATTGACAGTGTAGAACATTGACAATGGGCGATCGTGAAAAAAAAAAAAGGCCTGGATTGATGATAGTTGGGTCAGAAACGGGTCAAGCATTAAAATCCAATCCAAACCGACACATGCACGTACACACGGAGAGATATATAGACACACACCAACACACATATGTTTTTGGGACTACATTTTTGGGACATTTACTATTATTATCATAAAATCATTTCTTGTTCTCATTAAACTACAAATTGACAAAATTAACAAATAAATTTTCAAACATAAGCACTCACATGCTACGGGACCGGAAGTATCTATACTGAGAAATAGAAATATAATCAAGAGAAATTAAGAGCAAAATGGTTCTAAATGTAAGAGCAAATTGTCCAAAACTAATAACAATTGCAATCATGTTCAAGAGATATTAAAAGCAGGTCTTTACCAAGGGCATGATTTAAGAATGGTTCCTTCTTCTTGGATCCAAGCATAGACTCCATCATATGAAAGCAGCAATGCAGCTATCATACAGATTCAATAAACACAGTTTCAGCACATAAATAAAATTTGATTGATTCGTTTCACTACTTGTGCATCTTACACATTCAGATATTTGGTTGTATATTTTCCATTGCCTGTACTTAGCACATATAGGATCTTAAACCTTACCCTTCAATGTAAAATCAATACATATAGTGAATGTCAACAAAGGCTAAGTAAGCTGTTCACGGGTCAATTATAGGTATGGTGGGCTAGGAACTCGAGTTGCCAACGGTAGCCATGGTCAGCAAGAAAGGAACTACAAACGAAGAAATTGGGCTGAAACAGTGTTAACAATGATATATTAAAAACTTGTGTTGAATTTTGAACTTAACAGAGTACATATACATGAGGTTCCTGAAAGTTAAGAAGCTAATTAAACATAAACAAAATCAATATAAAGAACGTGAAATTAGTTTTAGTCAGTGAGACAACGTCCAACATTGCAATGATAAGGTGAGGGATGAAGCTCATCCATTTTCGAAGATGTCTCTGACGCACTTGTACACTTTCTGATTGCTTATGTTCCGATAAATTAAAGGCTCTCGGGCCTTTATCACTTTGCGATAATTTGTGGTTTCAGATGCATTAATTGAAGCAATATATCCACATATCCTCGAAGTCTACAAATGATTACATGTATATGACGATGCAAACAGTTGTTGCATGTAATATGTAACACTTAGGCTAGGTTTGTTGCATAAATAAAAGAGCATTATGAATTTCAAGCTCAAAATGTATTCTAAAAAAGGCAACATCAATGAAAATCATGCAAACGTTTACCCTTTATGCCAAACTGCAAACTCTCCTATCCAAGGTTTTACCATCGCTTCATCAATAATAGCTCAACTTGTATGTCAAAGCTAGCAGAGAGCCCACAACTTATGAATTCCTCGTTGACTCGATCATGGGTTGGCAAGTGGGAGCCAAAAGGCTTAAAGTGGACTCCTACAAGATGAAGCAAGTATAATGATGCTTCAACTAATATAAACATGTTGATTCCCCTAGAGTGGACTCACTTTGTCCGTTCACAAAAGCTGTAGCTTAACGATGCCATATTGGAACATGTGTGGCATCTCCATGCTCAGCCTATATATATATATATATATATATATATATATATATATATATATATATATATATATATATATATATATATATATATATATATATATATAGTATGGGGCAGTGCATAAACAATGCATTGTAATGCGGATACAAGTTGAAGTGCGCATAGATAGTCCTTTCTTAATGGCTTTGGTGTCTTGCATGCAGAAGTGGAGAGTTGATCGCAGCCAAGGATGATTTGCCGGTTTTGGCCGCAGATTGATGCGTCAGAACTGCCTTTCGGCGAGTCGTTCTTGGCTACATTTGGCTCTCTTTGCTCGTATGCGAATCCCTTCAGGCACTTCTATGATGCCACAAACGCGCATGAATACTTATGCTACATATTTCCCCAAATTTCACTCATATATATGACTCCCTATGACTTGACACAGCATGAGCAATGCATATCATTGAGCGCACTATTCCCCATCATATGCATTGATTTTCACAAAACATATTAACTGGCTGTCTGTTCCGTCTTCCATCTTTTTTCTAGGACGAAGACGATAATCCAATGCAAGAGCTTGATTCAAAGTTCTTAGGCTCTTTAGCTAGCTCTCTTATGGAAACTTCACTGCTGATCATCCGGCAAAGCATGATACTTCTGTATTTGTGTGTGATATGTTGTAGAAAAATTTAATCCATGGAATTGTTTTGACCTTATATTCTGTAATAAATAAATTTGGAAGTCGTCATTAATTGTGAAGTCTATATATATATGGGAGCTGATCCGTTGATAACGCTAGCAAAATAGGAGATTTTGCTAGTGCGATCTGGCCGTCCATCCCTTCTGTATGGACGGCCCAGATCTTTTTTTTCGAAAGTTGTCAGTCGTCCTCTACATAGTGTAGTGGATGGAATTTTTTTACCATATTGCCCCTCGTCCCTTGTCCGCTACACTATATGGCGGATAACTTTTTTGGCCTGACACCGTCAGTCAAAAAGTCGTCCGCTACACTGTGTAGCGGACGACTTTCCAACAACTTTTGACTGACACTGACACAATTCCAGATTGTCTGTACCATAGATACTGCACACGTCCGCTGCACCGTATCGCGATAGTTTTACCCCTACTCACCTCCTTCAGCACAATTTTCTTCTCCTTCAGACTCGCTTCCATTTTCAGCTCCCTTCAAATTTCGAGTAACACTTGCTTTAAGCTTCACTCAAGCAAGGTCAGTTTGTGAGTGGTGAAGTTTTCTTTATGGATTGACTGGTAAAGTATAATTTATTTATTTGGACAAAAATGTATAGATTTTTTTATGTTCTAAAAATTTGTCACTCTATTTATCAATTTGTGATGTTCTACTCTAGATTTTTTGTGATGTTCTAGACACAATGTTCATAAAAAAGGTATAATTTGTTAACTTTAAATAAATTCATTATAGTTTAAATCGATTTTTTTAGGTTCGATAACTTCGGAAAATTTATCATATTTAAATTCAAATTTTTTTAGATATGTTTGTTGTATTTTGGCATGATGAATTTGGCTATTTATCTTAGTAATTTTAATTTGTTATGTTCAATAAATTAATAAATTATTAATTGAGATTATGTATATGGTATGTTTGTCATCCTAAATTGGTCTATTCGCCAAGGTAATTTTTATGTAATATTTTCAGTTAGAAATGCTATTTGATTGTTAAGCGTAGTCTATTTCTACACAGGTCTTGTTTCACAATGTCTGATTTCGTGTAGGTCTCGTTTCACAATGTCTGATTTCGTATCGAGCTCCAACGTCCCCGTAGATGCTAGTGATCCGTATCTAGGACGAACGTTTCAAACATTGGAAGAAGCTGAAGAATGTTTTCGAGCGTATTCATTGAGGGTTGGTTTTGGCATTAGAATAAAGACTACAAGAACAAGCAACGTAACAAAAAAGATATGCTCTCGCTTATACGAGTGTCATAGGGGCAGAAACCCACAGCAAAATGAGACACGCGTAGGCAATGATGACAGTGATGACGAAATAGGATATTCGCGTAGAAGACGGGACTGCTTTGAGCGCACAAATTGCCAGGTCAAGATGTTCGTAAGCTACAAACCCAAGCAAGATCATTGGCTTATTACCAGCCTGGAACTGGCACACAATCACCCGTTAGTAACTCCTTCTAAGGTGAGTCAGATGCATCAACACAAGAAGATGGGTAAGGTCGCGAGGAGCCTAATTCACACAATGAGCAATGCGCGAATTGGACCTACTGAGATTGTTAATGTTCTTGCTGAACAGGCTGGGGGAATTCAAAATTTAAATTTCAACACGACAGACGTTCGTAACGCGGTCCGAACCCATAGACGAGCCGCGTATGACCTCAATGATGCTCAATCTACAATGAGCCTATTGAAACGGATGCAGATGGAGGACCCGCAGTTTACCTTCGATTATAAACTTGACGACGAGCATCGAGTTAGTACAATTTTTTGGGTCGACGGTCGTTCGAGGCTAGCTTATAAGCATTTTGGGGATGTCGTGACTTTCGACACACTTTCACGGGCGTCAATCATCATTATCACTCCATCCTGTTCGGGTTCGCCTTGTTAAGGGACGAGAGCGAGGGTTCTTTTGTATGGTTGTTTAGGACGTGGCTGGAAGCAATGAACTTCAAAGCACCCAAAGTGATCATCACCGATCAAGATTTGGCAATGAAGAAGGCTATTGCTACCGTCTTCCCAGACACCCTGCACAACTTGTGCACTTGGCACATAAGCAACAAATTCCCTGAACGTCTGCATCACGTGTATGCAAAGTATCCAGACTTTAAACAGGATTTTGACAAGTGCGTTAACAAGTCGTTAACGATTGAGGAATTCGAGGAGAGGTGGGAAAAGCTTGTTCGGGATTACTCATTGCAAGACAACGAGTGGCTCCAGCACTTGTACGAGCTCAAAGAGCAATGGATTGGCATTTACACGAGGAGGTATTTTTCAGCGGGCATGAAAACGACGGGCAGGAGTGAATCTATGAATGCCACGTTCGATAGTTATGTGGGTACAACTACCAATTTGAAGAGTTTCGTTGCATCCGCACAAAAAGCGGTTGCTTCGTTGTTCGTAAAAGAAAGGGCTGCAGACTTTGCAACAACGTACAAACAAAGGAGAAGGTTGCTTGAGACCCCGCTGGAGCTGAACGGTGCCAAAGTCTATACGAAGGAGATCTTCTTACTATACCAAGTAGAGCTGCGAAAATCGGGACGATACATATAAACAAGGTGGCAGAAATGTCTACGCGTGAGTACAAGGTTTATTCGCTCGTGAATGACCTCGTCCCTGAGAAGCTGCACAGAATTTATACGGTGAGCCATGACACATTCACAGATTCGGTGACATGTGTTTGCAAGAAGTTTGAGTTCCATGGCATCCTGTGTAGACACATTCTGCGGTTTTTCACCCAGAAGAATATCAGGCAATCCCCGATAAATATGTGTTGCCACGGTGGACGAAAGGTGCAAACAGGTTGCACGGTACCATTGCCTTTCCGGAGCACCCGTATACTGACTTTGAAGAATCAGAGACGTTGCGGTATAATCATCTGGTGACGATGTTCACCCGTTTGTCCATAAAAGGTGCTGCTACAATGGCCACATATAAACATCTCCTCGAGGTAGCTCAGCAGCAAGAGCCCATCGTCGACCAGTTGGAAGCAGCTTCAGTCAGCAATGCGGTTGACACTGAGCCTACTACGGGATCAGAAGATGACGAGCCGGGGGAGGAAGACGACAATGATATCCGGCCTTTGGACCAATTATATCGCAAACGAAAGGCCGCAAGAGATCTACGAGGATGAAGAGCTCTATTGAACAGGCAACTCAACCTAAAAAGCTGAGAAGGTGTGCATTGTGCAACAAAATGACCGACCACGACAAGCGCAACCATTACAAGGCACTGGGGATAAGTCCAGGGGGTTTGCAAGACGGGAAAGAAGATGACACCGAAGATGAAGACGAACAAGCTGCAGTGGACCTTTAATTTTTTGTATAAGCCATCAAGTCTGTTTGACATTTGTAATTGTTTTTTGTAATTTTTTTCTAATAATTTTTTGACCGAATACTGGAATTTTTTTTTCTGATGGACCTATGAGAGCCATCAAATCTAAGTTTAAGTTGTTTTTTTTGTTAGCCCCATCTGCTACATAGTGTAGCGGACGCATCTGCTTTTTGTCCGCCACACGATATAGCAGACAGCATCACAGAGAAAAACTTTTGGGTTCTTTTGGTCCGCTATACAATGTAGATGATGACTTTGCTCTATATATCCCAGATCGGCATTTCATCTTATCACTCCGTCCATTTTTCTATCTGTCTCGAACATCTCACCCTGCCGCTACCCATCTACGGCGACCCCTATCTCCGGCGACCCACATATCTGGGGACACCATCGTCCTCCCCTGACGCCACGCCGCCCCCGGCGACAGCCCCGTCCTCCCCTCAATGCCGCGGCGCCTCCAGCGACATTCCCGCCGTGATGGCTTCTAATTCATCGAGCAGCATCGAATTTGTAGGCAACATGCACCTTGCAGGCAGACACTTTTTCAAGGTCATGATGCCTGGTTTTGATACAGAACTTGTAGGCCATCCCTCTTTCTCTGTGTTTTCGTGTGTGTTAAAGTTTGATCTTTGGTTAAAAACTAACCTTTTTTTGTATTATGAATATGTTAGGACATACCGGTAGCCTTTTCCGATTGGCTTACCACAATTTATTTCGATTCAACTTTAACCAGCCGCAATGGGTCATGGCATGTAAGAATGAAGATGAAGCCTGGCCAAGGTCAAATTTCGTTCGCAGAGGGTTGGAACGAATTCGTGCAGCAGCATGACCTCCAACTCGGGGACTTTGTAGTGTTTGAACACACGGGAAAGTGTAATTTTCAAGTGACGGTGTTTGATCGGAGCACTTGTGAAAAACTTTCCCCCAATGTTGAACCCTAAATTCTGTTATGAACAATTTTATGTTAATGTTCATTATTTTTCCGAATTTTAGGTTCTTAATTGTGTCGTTTGAGATTCCGTCGATGTTGAGATTGTTGATTGTTAATCGTACATTTTTTTTATTGTTAATTGATATTGAGATTGTTGATTCCATGGCTAAAACAAGTCTTCGGTATTTGGATGGAGAAGCAGAAATAATCAACATGACCTGCGTAGCAGACGGAGAAGCAGAAACAATCAACATTACGTATTTGGACGTCCGTTACACTGTGTAGCGGACGGAGAAGCAGAAACAATCAACGTCAACACTTATAAAAATTTTCTATATTTGGACGTCCGCTACACTGTGTAGCAGACGGAGAAGCAGAGACCATCAACATCAACACTTTGAAAAATTTTCTGTATTTGAACATCCGCTACACTGTGTAGTGGACGAAGAAGCAGAAACAATCAACTTTAACACTTAGAAAAATTTTATGTATTTGAACGTCCGCTACACTGTATAGCAGACGGAGAAGCAGAAACAATCAACTTCAACACTTAGAAATTTTTTTTTCTGTATTTGGACGTCGGCTACACTGTGTTGCGGACAGAGAAGTAGAGACCATCAACTTCAACACTTAGAAAAAATTTCTGTATTTGGACGTCTGCTACACTGTGTTGCGGATGGAGAAGCAGAGACCATCAACATCAACACTTAGAAAAATTTTCTGTATTTGAACGTCCGCTACACTGTGTAGCGGATGGAGAAGCAGACACAATCAACTTCAACACTTAGAAAAAATTTCTGTATTTGGACGTCCGCTACACTGTGTAGCAGACGGAGAAGCAGAAACAATCAACTTCAACACTTAGAAAAATTTTATGTAGTTGGACGTCCGCTACACTGTCTAGCGGACGGAGAAGCAGAAACAATCAACTTCAACACTTAGAAAAATTTTCTGTATTTGGACGTCCGCTACACTGTGTAGCGGACGGAGAGGCAGAAACAATCAACTTCAACACTTAGAAATTTTTTTCAGTATTTAGACGTCCGCTACACTGTGTAGCGGACGGGGAAACAGAAACAATCAACTTCAACACTTGGAAAATTTTTGTATTTGGACGTCCGCTACACTGTCTAGCCGACGGATACCTCATCAGCTAAAGAATTCTCAATGAATTTTGTTTCCCACCATTCAATCATTCTCAATGAGAGCAAAAAAACCAACTCTAATCAAATCAAATGTCCACTGATATATACACAAATCAGTTAAATCACTCAATCATTCAACACAAATCAACTGATCTCAACACAAAAAAAATCACACCAATGACAGCTTTCTAAATAAATAATCATGATTTATTAAAAAAAATTATTGTAATGGTACAATGTCAACTAGGCGTCCTCATGTTGAGCCGGATGTTCGTCTTTAGACGGATTTTCAATAAACCTAATCTCTCTAGGCCGGCCTTTCAAAATTTGCCAAGCTATCCTATATCTAAAGCGTTCTACGCATTCTAAACTCCAGGCGGCCGCCCTGAGGCTCTCAGACCGACAGATGTAATCCATGTACATGCATAGGAAGACGCCGCAGTCCGAAGTATTATGTTGCTTGGGCCTCGTCTTCTTCAATCGGAAATGGAGCTTTGGCCGCGCCGGTACAGGTACACCACGGATAACATTGACCATGGCACAAAATATATTCTGCGAGAAACAGAAAACGGCGTAAGACACGAGTTAACATTTACAATTGGCAAGTTACAATAAGCATTAAACAATCAACTTCAAGATTACCATAGAGTCCAGCTGGGCTTTATACATCCGCAGCACAGGCATGTGGAGGGTATCGTCGTGGAGACTGTCGATCACCGATACGACTTTTTCCGTTGGTTCATAGCAAACCAAGTACCAGTGGCTTTCCCCTAGAAATGGGATTAGAAACACGTGGGCAACCATTGCGCTCACTGGACTATCCCTATTCAGATACGCTCGTAGGTTATCCGACGGTCTCCACTGACTCAACTTTTTCTTCCCCCTTCGTTCGACCCACTCATGCCATTCAGCCACTAGGAGGCTATGAAAAAAGGCATCCAACAAAAATACGGCCGGATACTATTCGGCCGCCCCTGGCCCCTTTCCTTCAGAATCTCCACGTAGGTAGAGATGATGCCGTTGTCTAACCAACTCCCCGGAGCCAGGGAGGACATTTCTCCCCACGAGCAACAGTAATCCATGCCCTCAGGGTGATTCACACTATATAACGCTTTGTCCCGGGGGAACCCGCTAAAATAACGCTCTCTGATAATTTGGCATTTATGCGGCTTTAGGGGCTTCAGTGGATGCCCTTTGCGATACTGCCCTCGGGGGTCGACCGGGAGATATTGCACTCCTTCGGGGGGTCGACCGGGGGATATTGCCCTCCTTCTGCAATAGATGGTCCTGCCCACGGGACAATGGGCAGTGTCTCGGACAGACTGATGTTTTCGAAACCCCAGTCCTGCGTGACTTGACTCTGAGAGAGGGGTTGGGGTTCCGAGTCCAGAAGCAAAGAGAAGGAGGGCGCACTGTACTCTTCCCACGGCGCTTGAGCCTGGCCCATGGTGCTTGGCGGTCCCCAATCACCACCCATTCCCGGTACAGAGGGACCACCGTATCCCTGGCTCACTCCCGAGGGATCACCGTATCTCGAGGGATCACCGTATCCTGAGCTCACATAAGGGGGCTGCCACCCCGGTTCCCCCATTCCCGGGTTGACGCCCGAAGGCTGCCCGGATGCTTGGCGCAAAAAATTCCCGCAGCCATACGCCAACGATTCGGCCTGTTGGCGAAGCTCCTCGCCCATTGCATCCACCAGATCCTTGCGCTCGCTCAACTTCTGGAAGAAGGCGAACGAGGCATTAACCTACATCCAAAGAGATAATAAATAAGTAACTTCATACACACTTAGAATCATCAAGGTCAATTAAAAGCACTGGTTGGGCAACTTACCAGATTGTATGCCATCTGCTCATCGATCTGACCCCTAGGGTGGTACTTCTCTCCACGTTCAAACCTTACTGGAGCTACTCTCCTCCGGGTGATGCGGTAGTACCACTCATTGTACTGTTCGATGCTGATCACGGGGTCAGGCTCTGACACAATGGCCGCCAACGTGTCCTGCCAGGAATCCCAAACCTCAAGTTCTCGTGCGCACAAGTCGTGCGCATTCGCCTTGCCAAACCGTCCGACACCCGGTGGGTTCCTGTTACCCCTCATATCTGGCGCATCGGCTGGCAACCCCTGCAGGCACTCAAAATGGCGCATAGCACGATCTGGTAGCTGCCACTCTGCGACCTCGAAGTGGATCAGGGGTGTGCGTTGCAACCCGGAGAGCGTGAAGACGAACGACTCCCCCACCCGTCGCGCCAAACGTTTGTACGGTGCCCATCGCATCTGGCCCGGAGATAGCGAGTCGAGCTCCCCCCGATAGTACGTAATGTTATGATGGGGATCGTCTCTCCTCGGGTAGTGGCTGTCCTTCCGCTGTACTCCCAGGCGCACAACCGAGGCCACACATTATCCGTTCCGTCCCTACGCCTGGGTGCGCCGGTAGCAAGGTGTTCATAAGACCACACCTGAGAGCAAAGACAAATTAAATAAAGTATCGTCAAAATTAAATGTCGATTCAACAAAAAAACAAGCACGTAATGAAAATTTGTATGATATACCTGCAATAGCGAGAGACACGCACATATAGCTTTGGAGTCAGGCCTCGTTGCCTTGTGCAATGCTCGGTACAGGTACGCAAGAGTTGCTGCACCCCAGGCATAATCCCCAACCTCCAGCAGGTTACCCAACAACGGTAAATATTTGACGCTGACCGTATTCTTCGACGTTGTTGGGAACAGAATTGCCCCCATCACCCACAAGAGGAAAGCTTGTGTGTATAGCACAAGCATCTCGTCCGTGTAGTTTTTCGGGAGAACCTTGTAGGTATCTACCAACCACTTCAACTTGATACCACCAGTGCTAAATTGATCCTGGGGTATCGAAGTAAAGAAGTCCCTAGCGGTTCTCTTATTCGTTGCTTCCGACGGAGGAGCAATTACCGGCCGTCCCGTCACCGGTAACCCTAAGATGAACCCTACATCTTCTAGGGTAATCGTCATCTCTCCGAGAGGGAAGTGAAACGTATTCGTTTCACTTCTCCACCTTTCAACAAGGGCACCTATTAAGTGCCGGTCAAGGTGTTGAAAGATTTGCCCATGCGTGAAAATCCCAAACCCAAGCCCACGCAGTAACCGTTTCTGGACTTTGTTCAACTTCCAAGCTTTAAAATTATCGGACACTTCTACGTGTTGAGAAGTGCTCTTTCCTACGAATTAATAAATACAATTTAACCAAAACAAACGATACACAATGTTCATAAGAATAGGAAAGTTGATAAAATAAGGATCTTACCCCACCATCCCATAAGAGCGTACTGACATGATTTGCTTGGTCGTATAATACGGAGGGATCTTCTGGTCCAGGGTTAAAATCTATTTTTTTGCAACTGAAATTATGAAAAAATAGCAAGGTTGGAAGCGTAAAAATTTTCAAACATACAACGCTAGCATGTGCTCACATAAGTTGACATGCTGTATATATGCAAGTGAAATCACATGAACATTTAAGCAATACACAATAAGCAATACACATATATTGACAAATGCTAGCACAATTTACCGCATACATATTCAAAACCATGCATAAGCCGCAATACTCATAACAAACTCTAGATTATGAACGAATAAAGGATTGGAATGTGAACTTACGTGATTGATGAGACGATTAAAGGATTTCTTTGGAAGAAATTGCGCAGATCTACTTGCCAACGTCGCTAGAAAAATTGTGAGAAGAAAGATGAATGAGTACCAAGTTGTCCGCTACACAGTATCGCGGACGGTGGGATAAGGACAAAGTAGCTGTCCTGTCGCCTCAGGACTGGTGTGACAACTGTCAAGGGGGTTGTGGATGACTTGACCACTGTCAGTCAAAAAGTCGTCCGCTAAACATTGTAGCGGATGACTTTTTGACTGACGGTGTCAGGCCAAAAAAGTTATCCACCATGTAGTGTAGTGGACAAGGGACGAGGGGCAATATGGTAAAAAAATCCGTCCGCTACACTATGTAGCGGACGACTGATAGCTTTCGAAAAAAAAAAGATTTGGGCCATCCATCCCTTCGGGATGGACGGCCAGATCGCGTTAGCAAAATCTCATATTTTGCTAGCGCTATCAATGGATCAGCTCCCTATATATATATATATATATATATATATATATATATATATATATATATATATATATATCTGAAGCCTTCGCTTAAATCGCTTAAATTTGCGACACGTAAAATTTTTAAAACTCGATCTTTGTGACACATAGGATTTTTTAGGAACTTTCACCTTTTGACACATAAGCTTCAACTTTGCATGTACTAGTTCCCTAACTTAATTGGTCTCTTCATTACGAGTCTAACTTTTTTAAATTGGATATATATAATTCAAGAATTCTATTTGTTTTGGTATCTTTTTCTTTTCTACCTTATTTAACGCTTTTCTATGATTTATTATTAGAAAATTCATAGGTATAATTTACTCTATATTTGTAAACTTTATAAAATTAATAAGTCAATCATATATCTTATAAAACTCTACCCAATCACTATACTTATATACCAGGTCCTAATTTTGATTATTAACACGTTATAAGATTCAAGAATTCTGTTTGTTTTGGTATTTTTTTCTTTTTTCACCTTTGTTTTGGTGTTCTTTTCTTTTCCTACCTTATTATTTAACTCTTTCTTATTATTTATTATTAGAAAATTTGTAGATATATTTTAGCCTATATTTGTAAACTTTATAAAACTAAGAAACCAATCATACACCTTATAAAACTCTACCTAATCACTATACTTATATATTAGGCCCTAATTTTGATTATTAACACTTTATAGGATTCAAGAATCATATTTATTTTGATGTTCTTTCTTTTCCTACCTTATAATCTAATTATTTCCTATCATTTATTATTAGAAAATTCGTATGTATAATTTATCCTATATTTGTAAACTTTATAAAACTAATAAGCCAATGATACACCTTATAAAACTCTACATAATCACTATACTTATATATTAGGCTCTAATTTTGATTATTAACACCTCAAAAGCACTTTAAAATATCATAATTTTTAAAACTCTATCTTTGCACCAAGTAGAATTTTCTAGGAATCTTCTCCTTTTTGACACATAAGTTTCAACTTTGCATGTGATAATTTTCCAACTTAATTGGTCTCTTAATTTAGAGTCTAACTTTTTTAAATTGGATATATATATATATATATATATATATATATATATATATATATATATACAATTCAAGAATTCTATTCGTTTTGGTGTACTTTTTCTTTTCTACCTTATTTAAATATTTCCTATGACTTATTATTAGAAAATTCGTAGGTATAATTTACCCTATATTTGTAAACTTTATAAAATCAAGAAACTAATCATACACTTTATGAAACTCTACCTAATCATATTATTCATATATAAGGCCCTAATTTTGATTATTAACACCTTATAGGATTTAAGAATCCTATTTGTTTTAGTGTTCTTTTTTTTTTTTTTTCACCTTTATTTTTATGTTCTTTTCTTTTCCTACATTATTATTTAACTCTTTCCTATCATTTACTATTAGAAAATTCGTAGGTATAATTTACCCCCTATTTGTAAACTTCATAAAAATAAGAAGCCAATCATACACCTTATAAAACTCTACCTAATCACTACACTTATACATCAGACCCTAATTTTAGTTATTAACACCTCAAAAGTACTTTAAAATAACATGATTTTTAGAATTCTATCTTTCCACCACGTAAATTTTTTTTAGGAATTTTCTCCTTTTGACACGTAAGATTCAGCTTTGCATATGGTAGTTTCCTAACTATTGGATATATAAAATTTAAGAATTATATTTGTTTTGGTGCTCTTTTTTTTTTATCTTATTTAACTCTTTCCTATGATTTATTATTAGAAAATTTGTAAGTATAATTTACTCTATATTGTAAACTCTACAAAACTAAGAAACCAATCATACACCTTATAAAACTCTACCTAATCACTATACTTATATATTAGGCCCTAATTTTGATTATTAACACCTTATAGGATTTAAGAATCCTATTTATTTTGATGTTCTTTCTTTTCCTACCTTATTATCTAATTATTTCCTATCATTTATTATTAGAAAATTCGTATGTATAATTTATCATATATTTGTAAACTTTATAAAACTAATAAGCCAATCATACACCTTATAAAACTCTACCTAATCACTACACTCATACATCAGACCCTAATTTTAATTATTAACACTTCAAAAGTACTTTAAAATAACATGATTTTTAGAATTCTATCTTTCCACCACGTAGATTTTTTTAGGAATTTTCTCCTTCTGACACGTAAGATTCAGCTTTGCATATGGTAGTTTCCTAACTATTGGATATATAAATTTTAAGAATTATATTTGTTTTGGTGCTCTTTTATTTTTTATTTTTATCTTATTTAACTTTTTCCTATGATTTATTATTAGAAAATTTGTAAGTATAATTTACTCTATATTGTAAACTCTACAAAACTAAGAAACCAATCATACACCTCATAAAACTCTACCTAATCATTATACTTATATATTAGGCCTTAATTTTGATTATAAACACCTCAAAAGTACTTTAAAATAACAATATAAAATCTCAAAAATATAAAATATGAAATCTTCCCTGCTTACTAACTCTTTTTTACGATTTTATTATTAAAAAATTTATAAGTATTATTGATATTAATTACTACACGTAAGATTTGCGACACATACGAATTTTTCTTATATATTTGACAAGTAAGATTTTTTGGACTCTTGATCAGCAATTATATTAGAAGTTCCAAAGAATTATATGTTTTTTGAGATTGCTAAAGGTAAGTTTGAAAGGAATCTAATTTTTATAAGTTATACCATTAAGTCTAACATGTTTCACTCAGCTTTAACTAAGAACAAATATGTATTTGGAAGAAAATAACTTGTGGCAAGCAAAGACTGAGTTTGAAGAAAATAAATGTAAGGTTAAATAGGTTAAAAGTGATTTTCCCCCATGAATTAATAACAATGGCCGATTATGATAGTTAAGGAAATGGTACTAGGAAGATTTCAATGGTAGATGTCACAGTATAGCAGTGGTGGGAACTAAAAATGTGACAATGATTACAAATGTGATAGTGATAATTCTCGTGGTGGTAGTGTAGCACTGTTATTGAGATTAAGATTTGTAATACTTCTGACAAGCCATGGTTGTAACGGTACGTGTAGTTCTCGATATGATTGTGGTGGTGGTAATCTTAGAAGTAAGATTATAGTGATGGTAGAGGTGATGGTAGTGATAACAGTTAGTAAGCGGTAATTGAGGTGATTAGAGATAGCATTAATATAATGGTGATTGACAAGTTATGCTTTAATATGCCTTGGGCAAGTGATAAGGTATGCACAATGGTAGTTCTAAATATGCTAATTTACAGTGGTAGCACTAAGGTGTTTTGAGGTAGTATCAATGTAGTAATGGTGCATGAATTATACTCGGAATCTGGATTGGACAGCCTAAAGAAAAAGACATAGTGATAACTCGATTAATCTTTGATATATATATATATATATATATATATATATATATATATATATATATATATATATATATATATAGAGAGAGAGAGAACGTACTTTGAGTACTATATTTCCTTTTCATTATGTACCGAACAAAATATATGCGAAGTCCTTTGCATAAAGAAAGATATCAGATGACTCAATTAGCATATATAGAACGTACTTTGAGTACTATATTTCATTTTCATTATGTACCGAACAAAATATATGCGAAGTCCTTTGCATAAAGAAAGATATCAGATGACTCAATTAGCATTTATACTTATAGGAAGGTTGAGTTTCATATACATCATCCTTAAGAGGAAAAATTGTAACTCTTTATATGATTCTATTAACAAAAACAAACATAATTATAAAAATGAGCATATAAATGGTGATTTTCTTCCTTCACTGTATCTTTGGAGATAAGATTGCTTTAACCAGATGATTAGAACATTAATACTTGACTATTAAGTTAAAAGATATCTATCTACGACTATATATTAGTACGAGATGTCGCTCATAATTTGTAACTATATAAATATCAAAAGTATTGCTTATGAAAAAGCATTCTAAGATTATACCATAATTATTCTTATTGTAACATTCACATTCGATTTGTAAGTAAAAGAATACATCAAAACTTTCTAAAAAGGTGTTTTCAAGATATGATCTTATACTTTAATTTATATATTTTCCGGCAATTAACAAGATTTGTAATGTTTCAATAATTAATGTGTTTTAACCAATATTTTCAACACCTTGCTTTGGTGCTTTGAAATCTCTTCAATATTCTCATGCATCTTCTTACTTTGTTAAAGAAGTTAGGATTATTGAGTATAGCTTTGTGAATATATAACATGCATGAACAACATAGGCTACGAGAGATATATGAATGTATATTAAAAATTCAACAGTATGATTTAATGCGTGTTTGTTTTATTTCTTAAAATTAGAAGGAGTACAATTTTTTAAACATATCCCGTGCAGTTGCACGGGTCCATTAGCTAGTACTGTAAAAAGCAGTGCACATTCCATGACTAACCCTTAGATGGAGAGATTCATAGTCTATACAGTACCGTTGCGTATCCGAAAAGGCAAGTTCGAATGCCCAAACTAATGTCTTTTGCCAAAACAACGTTCGCGCAAAATATTGTTGCTAACATTTTTTTCACAGCATGTTAATTAGCATTATAAAGCTTGATTATACAATGACTTGGGATTCTTCGCGTAGAAGTTAAAATTTTGAATGCTAAAGTAACAAACTTAATTTGATTACATACAAGGGACAAATTAAACTTTATTTGACCCTGTTTTGAATTATTCAGTTTATTGTTTTTGTGCCTGCCATTGAAGGAATTTTCTCGGGTTTTGTTTTGATGGGCTACTTCACACTCTTCTTTTCTAAATTCACGTATTTTTGACACCAACAACATTTACATGGTTGAAATTTTCTTATATTCGGTTACGATGATGTTGTGTTTTAGTATGAAAATGACGGGATTTAGCCTCCTCGGCTCACAACCACCACCACCACCACCACCACCCCACACGCACACGATCTACTTTTTAAAACCTAGGGACCTTTGTTGATAGTATGTAACGTCTAATTCCAAGCATTTTTAGCTCGTCTTCAGTTTAATCATGGTGGAAACTAACACAAGAAAAGTCATTTTGGGCTTGCTAGATATGGTACTAAAGTCGACGCTCTTCAAATCCATAATAAAATAAAATAAAATAATATAATATAACCCTTACCAGGAACTCCTTAAATTGACGAGGAAATCTGAAAATCCAATGGCAAGAGGAAGAATGGTTCAAAAACAGAATTAATTGACCTGCGCTATCACGCTCGGAGAGCTCACGCCTTTAATTATATGCTTTGTATTTCCTAGATACTAATCATTCTGGTCAGATATGGAAGAAACAATATCCCATTAAGTATCTTAATACTCCCTCGGTTCTACGTAATTCGATCACTTTTTTTTTTGTACGCATATTAAGGATTTATGTCATATTGTGTGTTTTGAACTTAAAGGAGAAGGAAAATAGAAAAACTAGACCATTCCAGATCCGTAAAGCAAAAGAGATATATTGAACTTTAACTAAAATCCTTAAAGAACCGCCAAGAAAGGAAAGTATTCTCGTGTAAATAAAATAAGTGCCTTGAAAGTAGCTTAAACATACGCTTTTGCCATTCTGAATGGTGTAGCGGTTCATAAGTAGCGTAGAGCTCAATGATACGGTTGTTTTAGCTACTCAGGGGGTCCGTAACTCCTTACGGGTCAAAATCTAGAACTCGAACAATGAACAATGCTTCTAGACTACTCTTTTGGATTTACGATGATTGGGACACTCCAAATTCACTACAAGAAACATGAGCTTTAGTGATTGCAGTTAGCGACCGCCACTGTGACGGTGACTAAATTAGGCCTTTAGCATCTGCTTTTGCAATTGCAATCATTAGCGGTTACTAAGCCTACGCAAATTTTGGCGGGGTCAACAAAATTGTTGGTGCAAGATTTAGCGATGGATTTTTACTATTAAGTGATTGCAGTTTAGCGATTGCTTTGGTAATCGTTAAATATAGCTACAGTTGGCCCTGTTTGACACAGCTTTTTTTTTTTTTAAGTTTTGGAAACTGAAAAAAAAAGTTGAGTTTGGTAACCATTTTCCTTTTTTTTTCCCTTCAGTTTAAAAACCCAGTTTTTAAATCAAGGCTGTTTTTAAAAACTCAAAAAACTAGTTTTTTTTTTATGTTGGTTTTTTTTAGACCACCACCATCACCACCCTCCCACCGCCGGTCACCACCACCGTTGGCAACCGCCACTGCAAATACCACAAAAAAAAAAAAAAACTGGATTATCAAACAAAAAAAAAACTCAACAAAAAAAACTGAGTTACCAAACACCCACTTATTTTTGTAAAAAAAAAATTTAAACTGCTCTTTAAATTGGTTTTTTGAAACTGAAAACCAAATTTTTTTTTTGGGTCAAACGAGACTACCCTCCTCTCTAAACTCATTTCTTTCTCACTTTCCCCTAACCAGTCACCACATATCTGCCGCCTCTCCCTCCCTCTTGCCTACCATGCCAACCACCGGACATAGCCTTCCGTCGCCGCCTCTCTTCTATCACCTTTCTTGCCGCTGTTGCCAAACACGACTCTAGAACGAAGCATGTCACGTAGCCCACGGCGACGCGAAACTCAAGGCGCAGCCTATCCCATGCCGCCGCCATGCTAACGCCTCCTTTTGCCCTAACTCATGTAATTCTTCTGACTTTTCTGCCTCTTGGATCTCCGTCTCTTGGATCTGCAAATTTTCGCCTCTCTTGGATCTGTAATTATTTGTATCTCTTGCATCTTTACTCATGTTGTAACTTTTCTCAGACCAAGTTATGATTTGCTATTTATATTGAGAAAAAATCCAGCTTTCCTACCATTCAGTGACAAATGGTAGCAGCAGAGTATTATCTCTTGAATCTGTACTCATGTTTCAACGTCTTTAAGAGCCAAATCTTGATTTGCTGTTTATGCCGAGAAATACCCAGATCTGTACTACCATTCAGTGACAAATGGTAGCAGCATAGTATATGAGCAATTTCTAGATGTAGGCAAAGCGTATCTATATATTATACGCAAAGGAATTGAAACAACCATTTTTTGTTGGCTTCTTACATTTGTTTGGGGAAGTGTATCTTGAGAATCGATAGTTGTAAGTGCTGATTGTAAACTTAGTGTTTGTTTGCAAATCATAGGCTACTGGAATAACAAGATGCTACATGTAGTAACCATTGTCTCATATTCTCATTCTTTAATACTTGGAGTTAACCTAACTTGTATATTTTCTTGGATTTTGGACTTGTTTACATGGCTGCTTATCAGTTGACAACTGCATTTTATCACAAGATTTATTTTTGAATATATGTGACAGATATTGAAGTCTTTTATCTAATTTGTGTGGCGAAATGATTCTATTGATATCGAGCTTCTACTAAATTGCATTCAAGACTATTTTAATTATGATTTGGGTTGATGCTTTATCTGAGCTGATTTTTTCTTGCTTGTTTAGGTCGCTGTGGCAAATACATTTGGGCATGTGGTGGCGTCAGCAGTGAGTATGATGAAGGTTGCGATTTCATTTACTCACTTCTTCGAGGGCGGTGGGCGGTGGGCGGTGAGCGGTGAGCCATGAGCCTACCTTCAATGTTTTGATTTCGAGGTTCATCTTGGGTGAGACCTTTCCCCAGTTTACTTGTCCTTGCTGATGTTTGTGTTTTGGAATTACTTTTCATTTGATGTATCTTGTTTTTAATAATTTTTTATTCGTAGCTAACTTTACTGTATCACGTTATTCGTTGTATCAGTTTATTTCTTAGTTTAAATGTTTTAGCTGCAATACTCTCATTTTTCTTTACAGAATTGACAAGTCTCTGCCTTAGTTGTAGGGAATAGGGTTCTGGCACTTTTTGATATTCCTGATAGTAGAAGAAAGTGGCTTGGGTTTTTTAAGTAACTATATCACTTTTTGCCAAGGTTGGACCAATTTTTTGGGGGTCTTGTTAATTTCTGAATCAACAATGGACTTATTTATAGCTGCTTGAGTAATTTTTGGAGTTTGTGGATGCTTTTTAACAGGGTTATGATGTTTTTAGCTATGGTTCTGCCCAGGTGGTTCATGTGTGGACTGGAGATGCATTGGTTATAATTTTTATGCTACCACAGTTGGTAAGGCGCAGACATGTTAGCTTGCATAAAGAGTTACATCCAATTTATTTTAGTTGACTACGATTTACTTCAAATTTGATAAAATCTGGCTAGACCATTTTTCTTAACTTAGCCAGTTGTGGTGTTACTTCTACTTGATATGGTTCATTTACAGTTTATATAACTTGACAGTTACATGAATTGTGGAGTGTCTTGTTAAGCAAAATGATATGTTTCTTTTGCAAATAGAGTGTCAGAGCCAAATGTAATTATGTTTTTTTTGAACCAAATACATAGGCTGATGTGCGGGGTTGTAGATTTATGTGTGGATATTGCTAGAAGTTATTTTAATTTTAATTTTCATGTACATTGGCTGTTTCATTGACTTTGCTGACTAACTTCTTTTATTTCATGCAGCACGGACTTATGCCTAGTGTTGGTGATTCTCAAGATGGTGAGAACGGTGTTGGACCTACAGTGCCTTCAACAATCTGTGAAGAAAATGACAACCTTGGCATTTCCTTTACTTGAAAATGTTGCTCACGATATGAACCTTGATGAATTCGGACATTGACAAATTTGTGCAGTCTTAAAGAGTAGTTACCTTCTTTGTTGGTCCTAGTCTAGGTGTTTAATTCATTGCTTTATTTTGGTTCAAGATAATGTTTATGGTGGAAAGTTAACCTTGTTTATCATCTTTTGGATGTGATTGCCAATGAAATGAAAATTGTGTAAGGCTTTACTTTGTGAGTTTTGAAATGAGTTAATTACACGGTGATCATTGTATTATTAGATATATTTCACTTTGGTCACTGGATTTCGATTTGTGTCAAAGTGACTACTGAATTCCTCAATTTGTCCAATCAAGTCATTCTGTTAGGTTTTGTTAGTCTTAAGTCCGTTAATTGACTTCATTCGGAGGTAAATTTGTCATTCCAATATCTTCTTTTTTCTTTTCTCCCTTCGAGCCCAACACCAACACCACCACCACTAACCCAACACCACCACCAAGCATAGCCACACATCCACCACCAACTGCAAAACATAACCAGCTAACTCCCGCTCTTCTCTACAATCCTCGACTTTCTAAAACAGACCCATTTCCAAATGCTACCAACCCAATTGTCACATTTCTCTCACAGCACAGGCAGCCATCACCACACTAGCTGTAACAACAATGATCAACAAACCCGCCTAAACCAACCACTAACACCAACACCACCACAGCACTTACAATCACCATCATCAACGAACTTGCAACCACCCCACCGCGAGCAAACTCATTGATCACCGCAATTTCAACAAATTGCCCATACTTCTTAGCGGGATCACAACTTAACGAGATACATTACAAACTAAACGAAGGCCACTCCCTCATTCCGATACATTACATCTGTGCCACCGTTACACGGATGATCTTCAAGCAAACAAGTACAATTTTAGGTGGGTTTGGCGGTGATGGGTGCATGTGCTGATATTGAGTGCCTTGATAATTAATGGAGACCTATTGAGATCTGCGGGTGCCTTCATAATATTCTCACTCTACTTCATAATTAATAGAGACACATCAAGATTTGCCGCAAGTGAACTTCAGGATGAAGTTCGTCTTGCTATGCCCTTGGAGTATTCACCGTGTTCCACAAATCCAAAATGGGGCTGTGAACATGAGTGAGAGGGAAAAGGATCGATGGAAAAGGGAGGGGAAATGGGAGGGAGATCGATGAGAAATGAGACAGGGGTTGAAATAAACAATGAGGGAGGGGGGAAGGGGATGTAGGTAATGGCGGCGGCAGTGGTCATTGCTTGTAGGTAAGGGCTAGTGGTGGTGGCGGTGGTTGACGGTGATGGCTGCTAGAGCTTGGGTAGTTTTGGTGGTTGGATAGGGTGGTGGGTAGTGGGGATTGGAGGAGGAAGAAGAGATAAAGAGAAAGAAAATTAGAAAAATAAAAGAGAACCAATGTTTGTATGTTTCGATGATTTTGCCCCTAATTTAAGCTCCACGTGCCTTGTACAAGGGCAGTTAATGGGCCAAAATTAACGGAGTAACCCAATTGAGATCAATTGAGGAATTCAGTGGTCACTTTGACACAAATCGAAGTTCAGTGATCAAAGTGGAACATGCTTAATAATACAATGGTCAACCGTGTGGTACCATTTAACTCTTTTGGAATCATTAATGTGCCATTAGTTTCATTTGATAGTGAACTGGTCAGGATTACTTATTTTATCAAATAAAATAAAAATTTATGAAAAGAATAAAATGCAAAAAACATTAGCGACCGCAAAAAATAATTGTTAAAAAAAATAAGCGACCGCTACAGTAGTCTCTAATCTGGTCAACGAGATCACTAATTAAAAAACGTATTAATTGTAAAAAAGATTTAGAGACTGTCGAGGTGGTTTTTAAACTGGTCAACGTGGTCGCAAAATTTAGCGACCGCGACAAAATTGCGGCTGTTAAAATTTAGCGACCTAGCCTCTAGTGACCGCTGTTTGCATTCGCTAAACCCGATTAGTGACCGCAATTGACGGTTACTAAAGGCGCAGTTTCTTGTAGTGAAATAATCAATTTCAACTTGTTTTGCATCAAGAACTACGGAATGAATTTATCATTTTATATGGAAAGTACTCAAAGCACCATATATATAAAAAAAGTGTTTATAAAAGTTTTTCACTTGTGTTGCAAGGCACATGCAAGCATGTTTTCAGATGAAAACCAAACAATACCCGTTTTATTCTTGGGAGCGTCTAGTAAAGATATCTCAAACGGATAACTAGAAAATGCTCATAATTTTATGAACAAACTTTGGCTCCTACCCGAATTGTAAGAATCTTCCTCCAATCTCCTCTATAGTGACAATTAATAGTCGCTAAACGTTTTTAGTGGCTTTTTCTCTAACACTTTCAACGACAATTATTAACAATACTTTTTTAACGTCACTAAATAAAAGTCACTAGAACATTTAGAGACAATTGATTGTCGTTATATAGGGGGTAGGAGGAAGATTCCTCCAATCTGGGTAGCAGCCAAATTTTTTCTTAATTTTATGGAGGTGTTAGTTTATTAAGAGTTAAGTCTAATTTTAATTCATGTTAAGCCCTAACTTTCTGAAAATAGTGCTTACTAGTGCTAGTAAGAATATCTTTTCTAGCATTAGGAAGTACGCTTCCCTAAAACCGTAGCAGCCAAAAGTGCCCTTCCCTTATGTATCCGCCCATAAGCAGTTTCTCACTGACCCATGTCTATGAGGAACATTAGCAATACTTCTGAATGAATGTTGCTAGCTAGATATTGTGACACCCACACTGGTGATGCACTGTGATACAGCGCTCCATTCAGCCATTTGAGGTCCACTTTTATTACTGAGGTGACTCTATAATGATACATGTAAGACATTTAGCAATGAGTGCGAAGCTCGATTAAGAGGTAAAATATGGAGTTTTGATATCACTTCTGATAAAAGGTAAAAGACTTTGATATTGTTTTCTTTAAAACTTTGGTAACTGCTTTCACCCCCCTTCTGTGTTCGTTCCATCCCTAAAATATTAACAACTGTCACTAAAGAACGCATTTTTAACTTGAAAAAGATAATAAAAAAAAGCAAGAGAGTGAAAAATCATTTCTCTTATACTGTACCATACATGTAAGTATGCTTTTGTTACTTAAGGCTTTGTTTGACAACACTTTCAGTTTTGGTTTTCAGTTTCCAAAAAAAATAAAAAATCAACACTTTCAGTTTGATAACTCAGTTTTTTTTTGGTGTTCGATTACCCAGTTTTTATTTTGAGTTTTTTCTTTGGTGGTGGTTTGTCGCGACGGTGGCCGCCGGCGGTGGATAGTGGCGTTGGGCGGTGGTTGCCGGCGGTGGGAGGGTGGTGGTGGGCTCAAAAAAAAAAAACTAAAAATCGAAACTCTTTTTTGAAGTTTTCAAAAAGGAAAAATTGCAGAAACCACCCTCGTGGTTTGGGTCAATTGCAAAAAGACCCTTGTAGTTAGAAAAGTTGCAAAAGAACACGTGATCGAAAAAGTGTTACATTCGACGGTTTCTGTAACGATTTAAAACAATTGTCTAAAATGCCCCTATTTTAGTGTAGAGGGGCGACACTACCAGACTAGCCAAACCCGCTGCACCTCCAGCCCTTCCCTTCATCGTCGGGGCCTTCGCTCTCATCAAAATTGTCCAGCCATGCCCGTCGCCGCCACAGGTCCAAGCCTCTGTCTCCAATCCCACGACTGAAACATCCTTGTCTCCATATTTTCTGAGTTTTACCCCGGTAATGTGATTGGATTTACCCAAATTGCACTATATTAAATCTAGGGTTTCAATCGCAATGTCCGATTGAAACCCTAGATTTGAGATAGTGCGATTATGGTAGCGATTGGGTGGGGGCTAATGCCTTGTTACGAAGGGGTACTGTGTCCGAAAGAAGGGCGACAACGGGATTGGGCGGTGTCCCTTGTCTCGTCGTGGCAGCAGGTGGGACTGTGTGGTTATGGCAGCCGCAGCAAGGGACGGCGGGATTTGGTGCAGCATGCGGTGACGATTATGGGTAGGTGGGTGGCAGACATGGGTGGTGGAGGTGGATGCAGCCGAATCGGTGAGTGCAGCGGCTAGGGTTTGGCATGGTTGGATTAGGAAAGAAATTTGGGAGAGAGAAAGAAACTTAGGGCATTTTAGTCATTTTCTTACATTGGTTTTTTGTGAAATGCACCTATGAGGAGCGTGAGCATCACATGCCGCTAATATGGACGGTTTTTATAACGGTTGCAACATAATTAGCACCTTGAGTGTTCTTTTGCAACTTTTCTAACTACAAGGGTCTTTTTTCAACTGACCCAAATCATGAGGCTGGTTTCTGTAATTTTTCCTTTAAAAAACAACCTTGGTTTAAAAATTAATTTTTTAAACTGAAGAAAAAAAAAACGAAAACTAGTTACCAAACGCGTTTATTTTTTTCAGTTTATAAAATTAAAAAAAAACTGAAAAAAAAAAACTTGTCAAACGGGACCTAAAGCTTCACATTTAATTTAAAGATAACAACTTACCTACAATAACTAGCCTTTTACTTTCATATATATATATATATATATATATATATATATATATATATATATATATATATATATTCTACCTGCAACAAATCCTAGACCCATGCCTGAGTGAGGACAGCATACATATGCAAGATTTCGAGAAAAAAAGCAATAGCATATCCAGGTTACCATAACACCTAAAGGCTAAAACCAGACCAGCACTTTTCTGCCATCCCTTATAATCATCTCTCTCTCTCTCTCTCTCTCTTGTAGGTATTGATTCCAAATTCTTCAACTCCTGATCGACAACAATAACAACTCAACAAGGTCAACATTCTAAATCTTTCTTGGGTCCACAGTGCGCTGACAAAATGAAGAAAGCTTCTGGATAAGAAAGGAATGTTATGGTTGTCATTGCGAGACAGTTTGATAACTTGCCCCTTTTTATGACATTGCAACTCTCACATGCCTTCTCAGAGTTCGGTTACGCGTCCGAATACAAACTCCATAGAGCCATTAACGTAACTCTCTCTGCCTATATATACCTCCCACGCCCGTTGCCATAACTTCAGAAGGCAATGGTGTATAGTAGGGTATTGCATGAATAAGGAAGAGAGTGCAATGGAGCCAAGGATGAATTGCCGGCATTAGCAGATCTTTTTGATGGTCCAAACCATAATTTGTATCCCATGTCGGCGGTTCGTTGCTTGGCTACGCTGGGCTCTCTTCCTCTCATGTTATCACATGCTATTGAGATCGTTGAGAAGTTTTGCAAGGTCCGTGAAACGTGTTGCAGGCGATGGAAACTACGTTAATTGGTTTGTGGGCTTAAAGCACAGCTGCATAAAATAACACCCAGATTAGTCGTAGAATTTTCTACTGTTCTAAGTTTGACTTGGTAATTTCCATTTCTGGCTCATTTTCATGTTTTAACAATTTAACCTGTAACCTCCTTGTATCCTTTACTGGGCGCACCCCAACACACCCTCAATTTGTGCAGGTGGCCAACTGGAAGGATTGTGCATGAGTAAGGATAGGTCATGGACTAATAAGAAGTCTAGAGACTTGTACTGCTACGCGTAGGGAAAGAATTTTTTAAGCACTTCTCACATCGGTTAAGTATGCTCTGTAAGTAAAGCTCTGATGTAATTTAAGCTTGCATTATGGACTGTAGTAAGTCTTTATGTTTTGGGTCTACAAAAAAGTTTTATTGGGTCATGTAGTCATGAAAATGTAAGTTCTAGATATATTAGTATAGGTATATGATAGGGAGATATTTGTCAAAAATAGTCGCCTTAGAGTGTATAGAGACATTGTACCTGGAAGATGTGAAAGGACGGAAGATATAATTAATTAGGCCGATAGAACCCTCCTTTGAGTAGTATAAAGATGAGTCGTGCCTAGCCATTTAACATAAGCCAAAAAAGGTTAAGGTTAGAAACCATTTGTTTCCTATCAAAGTCCTGTACATTCCTCTTCCTGAGTTCATTTTCATACAAGTATATGTTCCTCCTATTTCTGACGAAGTAGTACCGGAGCTTGGTTGTTTGTGGTGCAAAGATGATGAGTGAGCCGGGATGTTTCCATTTGCCAAGTTGTCTAAAGACAACTCTAATTGGAGTATTGAATGACAATTTATGTCGGTGGGCTTGATGTTTGGGAGATAGTAAAGGATGGCTAGCTATGCGGTGACGGAAGATGAAGGCTCTCTATCTCAACATTGTAAAGGATGGCTGGGATCAAACTACACTTTCTTATTCAACAATATGTTTCATTTGACAAAAAGGCGACGGAATTTGTGCAATAACCCATAAGCTGGCAATGTACTCCGTCATTGCTTTACCTACCCAAATCTTGTACGCTGCAAACCTTGCAACATGTCATTCTTATGGCTTTGTAATGAAAATTTTCTCTGTTGATTACAAACTGAACAGACCCAATTCTTTTCTTAAGGTCTAGGACAGTTGCAATGATCCGCGGAATAAGGCTAAATATATATTTTTTTAACTTTGAAGGTTTCAGCTCCCAGAGCGGGATAGAACGGGTTAATAAAATTGTGTCTTTCAGCCATTCTTTCTCTTGCTGCTAGATTTCAAATTTCCTTGTAAATTTAAGGAGTTCTTGGTGGATCCCAAGGTTTATCCTCCCTTTTTTTTTTTTTGGGGATTTGAAGGGCGTCTGGCTCAAGTACGATATCTTGCTAGCCCACCATGACTTGTTTTGTGTGAGCTTCTCCATGATCACACTGAAGATGAGCTAAAATGCTTGGAATTAAACTTCATGTACACACAACAAAAGGGAAAAACAAAAAACAAAAGGGTGCCTAAGCTTTAAATAGAACTCCGTCTCTGTGTGTGTGTGTGTGTGGGGGGGGGGGGGGGGGGGGGTTGGTTGGTGGGCGAGGAGGCTAAGTTACAGCATTTCATTACTAAAGCATGCCATTATTGTAACCAAAGATAAGGAAAGTTCACCAATGTGTAAATTGTTAGTGACACAAATATGTAAATCTAAGTGGTGTGAATTAGCCCCATTGAAACAAAATCCGAGTAAATTCTTTTCGGTGGCAGGAACAAAAACAATAAACTGAATAATTCAATAATAGGGTCAAACAAACTTTTGTCCCTTGTATCTTATCAAGGTATATCAATCTCTAGTATGCTAACAGGCAGGGAAAAAAATGTTAGAAACAGTGCTTTGCGGAATGCTATTTTGGCAAAAGAATCCCCAATGGTGAGAGATTGCTATTTGGCGACCAGGTTTTTGAGGTAAGTTTTCCTACTAAAAACATGTACTTACGATTTCCTTAAGGGTTTGATTGGCAAACGAAATTGAAATTGAAATTGGAATTGGAATTGAGAATTGTAATTCAATTCCAATTCCCATGGAATTGGAATTGATTGACTTGGAAATGAGTAGAATTTGTAATTCTATTGATTGGTTAGCACGAAAAATGAGATTAAGAATTGAAATTGCTAAAGTAAAAAAATAAGAGGTAAATATGCAAAATGAGAGTTTTATATTTTTCTTATCAAATCATACCCAATAACACTTCTCCACCCGCCCGCCCTGCCCTATAGAACAAAAGAAAAAGAAAAGGAAAAAAAAGTACAAACACGATGACTTAGGTACAAAATGTAAAAATGCAATTAATTGATAAGAAAATTTGAATTTGCAACCTAACAGTTGAATAGTAGAATTTTAATGCTATGCTAGTACTTGACTACAAGAAAATATTCTCAAAAATAAAAATGTGCTTAGACTTAACAAAATGAAGTGGCTTTTAAACATAGCAAGCGGTTAACAAGTTAGATCTCTACCAGTAAATAAGATAATAGCTCCTAAAAAACTATGCTTGAAAACAATTAAAAATTCATAAATTCTTTGTAGGCTCCATATCTTAAGTCTTATGAGTGCTGATTTGCATCATTAACCATGGCTTCTTCAAGTGACACGGAAGAGACATGAATGACTCAAACTTCCTCGCGTTGCCAGTTAGCACATCATAAGCTTTGAGCAACTCGACCTGATCCAAATCTGACACCTCTGCTAACTTCTCAAAAATGAAATCCACATTTGGAATTGTAGCTTCTGATGAACATACTTTGTCGATGGCACTAGCCATTGAAGTAACGGCTGTAGCAAGTGCATCACTAGTCCGACTTCTTTTTCTCGATGGTTGTAACTTAGTTGTAGAGGTTGCCTTTTGAGGGTTCGTGTTATCAAGATCTTCACTAGCCTCCTCTACGTTGGAATTAGATGCCAGCTCATTGTAACCTTCAACACCAGTCTCAGCTCCTTCCCCTGTTGCTCAATCTTGTCCATATATAGCTGATAAATCTTCCCAATTTTCAATTACATTTCTTCTATATGTCTTTGCATCAGGATGATCCTACAAGAAGTAAATATAAAACTATATAAGTAGCGTTCCAATTGTTTAAAAAAATAAGAGAGATTAATATATTTTTTACCTGAACATACGCGTTCCAACCAGCTTCACTATAAATGCTAATCGTATTGGAATAGCAATCCCACGAAAAGCCAATTTGGGTCAACAACTTAGACACTACCGCATAATGCTTGTCCCATGTTTTTAGATGACCAACAATATTCTCTTTTGTAACTTTCACGTTACATTGATCACTTATCGCATCAATCACAGCATTGTACGCACTTGGTTTCCATCCATTAAGAACTTTGTTCTCAATATTAAGTTGATCAAGTAAGACAACATTAAGAATGCGGTCCATTTTCACAGTCCATCTAAGGTATGATTTTGTCTTCGCATCACCAACATTCTTTCTTTTACTAGAAAGACTAACTTGCGAGGCATTGCTATCGGTACTCATCTATTTAAAACACCAAAAGCAATAAAATTAGTAGCATTACTCATAAGTGGAGGGAGTTGAGAATGAAGAGATAACTGAAAATGAAAGCATGTCAGTAACTGTGCTGATTTGGGATCAAGCTCGTTAACTGTGCTGATTTATCTATAAAAGAGCAAATTTATCTGTAAAGAGCAAATTTAATATACACGACATAAACTGTTGTAAACAAAAGAGCAAATTTATTTGTAAACTATTTGTAATAAATGGAACTAAAATATACACAACATAAACTGTTGTAAACAAAAACAAGAATTAATGAAAAGGACCACATGAAAACCAACTTATATTATTTAAAGGATAAGCAGGTATACAAACTCCCCTGATACGTGTGTGACTAGCTGAACTCAATTTTGAGCCAATTCTGGTAGGTGGATATATATAAAGTAAAACCATACACCAATTCAATTGGTTTTGTCTTTATGGCCCAAAAACTAATGGGAGGTATACTACAAGGCAATTTCTCTTGGGCATGATGAGGTATACTACAAGGGAGGAAGACCCTAGAAAGGGAATGGAGCTACAATCTGAATCTGGAATTATTATTAGCTTTCGGGGGCTCCATCGCCGATCTTCAATTAAAACTGAAAATTTAATAACTCAATCGCCTTAGTCTCGGAACTCATGTCAGTTCCTCTTTGGAACCAGCCACCTCTAGACCAGTTATAACCTACAAACATTGTACAAACCATCTCAACGGGTGAACATCTCAAGCACTGACTATCCAGACAGACTCCTTCCTCTTGTCCATCAGTATATATACTCCTGAGACTCTCAAACTCCTCCACTGCAAATCATTCAAAAACCTCTCTATCTAACTTCATTGATAAACCACAACCTTTTTGATATGGAAACTGAAAATAACAAATCAATGTGAATATTCACATCCAGCTACAATGCAGTGATAAAGCTTAAGTTGAAAACACCATCAAAAGCTTCCAACATAATGCAGATACGACGAAACAATAATAACCGCAATACTCATAAACAGCAAGGACAAAAGTACAATATTCCATTAATTGATAAACAACACTCAGTAGCACCAATTTGCAAATGACACAAATTTTTTCACCTAACGTCATCAAATAAGCTACGGTATAAGTTTAAAGTCCCTTCACACCCACCAGTTCCCCCAAACCCACCCTGAGAAAGGAAAATTTACACCACAAAGGAAAAAAGAAGCTGAGTTCTAATTTGCAATGTAAGAAGCTGAAAAGAGAAATTGAACTGCACCTTTAAATCTTGCCAATATGGAAGTACATCCACTTTAATTCTTTTTGTACAGCTTGACCACTAATCCCGCGACCTGAACAAATACATTCTTAGCAGATGCTTCCTTAAATCTGTAGCAAGCACAAAAGTATCTAACTAAAATTTGCCATGTCCATAGCAAGTTTTACGATCTACCATGCATTTTGTATGGAGAGAATCGAGAAAGAAGATTGTCGTTGCAAGATAAGGTTCAATCAAAGAGAAGAGATAAGGAATAGAGAGAGAACACACACTGGTCCAGTTTCTGAGAAACAAGTTTCGTTGTAAATCCCTTCTTTATTTTCAGACTTATGGTTCGCCCAGTGTTTGTACTACAATAATGGGTTCGTACTCAAACTTTTATATGTTCAAATCACTCTCTATCTAACGCCTATTTGCATCCAAGATTACCTAAATTTTCTCCTGTTCCATATACAAATGAGTCCATCCCCCTCCCCCTCCCCCAAACACGTGTGTGCGGCGCGCGGACACTCAACAGACAAAGACGATCACTAAAATACCCTTTAGGATGATCATCAAATAAGTCTTTAGATGCCAAAGTGTCAACGCCATGACATACTGGTGGATGGTATTTGCTGCTGATCAGTCTACAAGAGGAAAGGTCAGTAAGGTGTTCCAACAGGCTTCTTCTGTAGGTGTGCATTTTTAGAGCATTTTGTCAGGCATTTCGTCACTCGCTATCTAACGCCTATTTGTCAGGCATTTCGTCGAACAGTTGGTGTGCATTTTTAGAGCATCCTAATTTGGCATAAAGAGATACCATTTGGTCACCAATGAATTAATATGACTCATGAAACCCTTGAAACTGGAGACAAAGTAGCAACAAGATCAGTCCATGGTGACTGTCCCAAGCTAATTTCTGCCGTCTTGTATGAGATTCTTACTTTGAGGCTAAGTCCTCCCAAAAAATCTTTGGAGCCTGGGGTTTAAAATGAAAATCGCGAAATAATCAATCCACAGAAATTGTGGGGAATTGGTAGAAAGGAAGAGGAACCGACCTCAAGTACAGTAAGCAGCAAAGGAGAGTAGGTGAAATTGCAAGTTGAATCCCAACTTTTTAAGCCGTTGAAGAAGGAGAGTGATGCTTAGCTGCCATGGCTGCCATGGCGAGGTTGATCAAAGAAAAGAGAGGAGGAAGATAGCTCGGACAGGCAGCGTCAGGCGTCAGGCAGAGGCTGTGAGTCGTGAAGAGAGAAAAATATAATGGGTTGGAATTCTAATTTTGACACTGGGCCGTAAGAATTGAATCATGAGTCCTACAGTGCATTTTAAATTCCTTAGAATTGGGCTTGAATTGTAATTCCAATTCTAAATAAGCTGTCCAAACAACAGAATTATAATTCTTAGGGTCCAATTCTAAAATCAATCTCAATTCCGTGATCCAATCGGACCCTAATTGTCATTAATAGGAGTACAAAATGGGGAGTAAAAACTTTTGGCACGTTGTGTCAAAATTGAACGCTGTTTTGGCAAAAGACATATTAGTTTGAACTATTAAAGTAGTC
Organism: Escallonia herrerae; assembly: GCA_033070095.1. Classification (NCBI taxonomy): domain Eukaryota; kingdom Viridiplantae; phylum Streptophyta; class Magnoliopsida; order Escalloniales; family Escalloniaceae; genus Escallonia; species Escallonia herrerae. Next base: position 150,753 of record JAVXUP010001637.1, on the reverse strand, counting down.
TTTTCTGAAACCCAGCGGTATAGTGTATCATGTACTCACAGTTTCCTTGATTGCCATTAATAGGAGTAGAATATGGGGAATAAAAACTCTTTGCGTGTTGTGCTTAAATTGGACGCTGTTTTGGTAAAAGGCATATTAGTTTGAACATTTAAAGTAGCATTTTTTGAGACGCAGCGGTACAATATAATGGGTAGCTTGTGGTATTTTCTTAATAGTAAAATCAAGTTATTTTCTTATTACTTGATTGTTTGTGTACGTCTGAGTAACTGTAGTTGTTTCATCAGTTACCAATTCAAAATGGTGTCTCTTGGAAGTATTTTTATGAGGCACATCTCTTCATAGGCGACCATTAGAGTTCTATGTAAGCTCCAACTTCTACATAGTTAGAGATAACAAGAAAACTACTACCGATGTATCTCTATTTCTTCATTTTCTTCCTAATTTTTTTGTGTGTCTTCATTGGCAATCATCAGAATTCCAATTTGGTTCATCTTTCTTAGTATGCAGACTTAAGATCGAGAGAAAACATTAGAATCAGGCGTTGTATCCTTGAGTAAGGTTTTTCCAAGTATTTTCCAAGTAACTGCAATTTTATGGATTACGATCCAAGCACGGAAAATGCAGTCTTTAAGACATCATTATAAATACGCCTTGCCAGTTACAGATACCCCTTGCTAGTTATCTAATCACTTTAATTGATAACTTTTCTAAATTAACTTACTAAGCTTTCATAAATTTAAGATTTACGAAGCTGAAGTGGAAAATCAAATTGGAAAGACAATTAAAAGGATAAGAACTCATAGGGATGGTGAATACTTATCATGTGGTTTTGATTCCTTCTATGAAAGTCATGGAATTATACATGAACGGACCGTTCCACATAGTTTACACCAAAATGGTGTACAGCTCCACAAAGTTCATGTTGAATAACAATTAATGCGCTACCACGTACTACGTAGTGGGTTCAGAAACATACCGTATGAAGTCTCTAAAAATTCTGACGATGCATCCTTGTTGTTACGAGCCTCCAACACGCTTGATCTTTTTCACAGGTACGAAAACGGCTACTAGAGTCGAGTTCTTCGTCCACGAACCAAATCCTAGAGCTTGGTGATTGCTCTAGAGAGAGTGCTATAAAGAGAGGGATTATCTTGTGACTTATAGTTGCATGACTTATTTTTTCTTGGGATATCTCTAACCTTTATATAGAGATAGTATTTAGAGACTGACTTTACCTCAAACACTTAGGAGATAAAGTTGTATTTATCTCAAACACCTATGAGATAAATATTATATTTATCTCAAACACTTAAGAGATAAATATCCTCTAAATAACTGTAATTATCCAGACTAACAAATACACATTATCTGTTAGTGGGCGGATAATGGGTCCACTGACCCAATTTATTAACAGCTCCCACTCGCCCACACACAGGGCAAATAAATCGTGCAGTCCCTCCTTATCTCTCGTCCACTCATCTCCTCATACAGGAAATGGAACGTGCGACCTACGAGAAAGGATGTCCAGTTGAGGAGTATTGTATTAAGTTATCACCAAACTAACACAATACATCACTCCAAAAAATCTCGTATGTACCCCAGATAGTTCAACTACACCAGATTAAACACTCTCAAATCCCTCATAATGAGCAGTGTTAAACCTCTCATATGTTATGTATTCATGACTCATATCGAAACAAAAATCGACAAAGTCGCCCGGGCTATGAATCACACAACATGATGTAATATTGAACTTTCTTCCCAAAGCCCTCATGTCATTCCAATTAGACCCAACCGCTTTCCTAGACATGCCCCGCGAGACCGCATCATCCATGATCCAAGGGTACATGCTAAAGTAGCGACATTGAGTATCCTCTTCATGACATAGTCTAAGGTGAAAAGGGTACCATATAGGATCAAAAATTTCGATCCAAGTGGCTCACACAGTGACGAAGCAGGGATTCATTCGTCACTCCCACTGTCGGTCTGCATTTAGCACATGCAGTATGATTTGCATGCTATGGCGTAACCCGCAAGGGCGTGTCACATAAATGTATAATAAAATACGCCATACGAATCTAAGTCTAGTCGCTGTACAAGCGCCTAACCTGAGTTTTTCAGCCCAGTCACTCTCATAGTGCCTGCCTGAAATCTCACATTCGGCTGTAAACAGGCTACATAGAGTTGTGGAGATACTCTATGATCGACCTAACTTTATAGGTCTCATCTTAGCTCCAACTAAGGCGACATGTTTGCTTTATAAGCTGTATCATCTTATTCGCCCACTTGGCGCTAAGACAATTATGTCTCATCTTGCTCGCTATCTTAGCGCCAAGGTGAATTACCCGTGTGAGTGGGTCAATTCAAGCCTGGTGACACTCTCAACAAGGATGTATATGTAATCACAAAGATTATCCATTCATTCCAAAATAAACTCAAATCAAGGAATGAAAATTTAATATAATAAATAATGTCAAGTACATAAGATGCCATAAACATATCAAACCTACGTAGTCCTATACTCCTAATGTGAGAAAGGAAAACATCTCTAGCAATAGGCTTGGTCAAAGGATCAGCCACCATTCTGCCAGTAGGTATATGCTTTATGGTCACCTCTCCTTGCGCAACTAAAGTTCTAATGAAGTGATAACGAAGGCCTATATGTTTGGCCTTTCCATGATATTTGGGGTCCTTTACAAAATCTAGGGCAGCTGTATTGTCACAGTGAACAGTGACAGACTCGTCTGCATGAGCTGTAACCCCTAGAGCCTGTAAGAATGACCTCAACCAAACAGCTTCCTGGACTGCTGCTGAACAAGCAACATACTCCGACTCCATCGTGGATAGGGCGATGCAAGTCTGTTTCTTGCTGCACCAAGAGATAGCTCCACCTCCTAGTATGAATGCATAACCTAAAGTGGATCTGTGCTGATCTCTATCACTGCCCAATCAGCATCGCTGTATCCTCTCAGTCTCAAGTCTCCACCATGATAACACAGGACGAGATCAGCGGTTCCACGTAAGTATCGAAGAATCCTCTTCACCGCATTCCAATGAGCAGGTCCAGGATTACTCTGATAATGACTCACCATTCCAACGGCAAAGCAGATGTCTGGACGCGTACACAACATAGCGTACATCAGACTTCCAACTGCAGCCGCCACTACAAGAAAAAGTGGCTATAGTGCAGTAAAAAACCGCTCCTATAGATTGAACAGCCGCTGCCAAAGGCTTTCCCAGTGGCCACCGGCCACTGCTATAGGCCTCGCTGCCATAGACATACAGCAACGGTCATACACCTTTACTGCAGCCGTTAACCGCTGCTGTATTGTTTCCAAAATTTGCGCTTTAAAGCCCTCTTATGGCTGCGGTCTTCGACCGCTGCTATAGGTAGCCACTTGAATTTAAATTTAAAATTATGGAAGCGGATCGCCCCGCTGCTATAGCATTTTTATATGATTCATTTATTTTTTATTTACATAATGCAACACTTATGGCAGCGCACATTGACCCCTGCTAAAGATATGCAATTTTTTTTTAATAATGTTGAATATATATCAGCTCAATTATAGACCTGTAGCCAAATCATCCAACCTGATAATGTATTTACTTAGCTTTATTAACAAGCCATAAAAATATCAAAGCCATGCACTGAAATGTCATGTCATTGCATAAGACATTGTATAGTTACAAATAAAAGGAACCTCAAGTTGCTCTACAGTACGGTTAACTATAAGGAATTTCACTAGAAACACCTTGTAGGGGGGACAAAAGGCCTACATATATAGCTGTTCAAAAGATGAAACGCAACACAATTTGCAACATCAATCACACAAATATCACTCACTCCAATTGCACGATCTATTTGCATTTGCCTCCATATTATCCTGGGATATAATCAAGCAACCATTATCGTGCGATTCAGTTGACTACAATGAACTTCCTTAAGTTAACAGAAACAAAAACACCAAGTCTCTGTTGAACAAAGCAGCAGCAAATCATGTTCCCCAGATAACTACAAGTGTTCTTTCCTTCCAAAACTCAGGAAATTATAGTTTCAAGGCTTAATCATTGGCCTCCTTCTTCTTTCTTTCCTTCTTTCTGTTAATCTATTTGGAACCCAGGTATCAGGCATCCCAAGGACGGGATCAAGTGAGGGTTCTCCTTTACAGGAGGGAACAACTTATTAGCATGTTCATGCCACACATATCTCACCAGCAACTGAGACAAAAAATAAAAGGAGAAGGATGCAATTGCTTAATGGCGTGATATGAATATAGCAATTTATTCACTTGCTTTTATACAAAAATTTCCTCAAACCAGCAACTCATTGGCATGAATAATGTGAGTTCAAAGAAGAATACATTATAAGGTTCATAAAATAATCCATTTGTATATCATATCTCTATGCTGCATTACTATTAATTCCCCCTAAAAGAACATGAAAAATAGATTTATACCCTTTGCGGTACCAAATTCCAAAAAAAGCAAAGAGATAAAAAGAACCAAGGTCAGGTGATACACATGACTTAATAACTCAGAAGTATTCGAAAAAGATATACTTTTACCATCAGCATCACCAATTGGGTGCCTATAGCATAAATAGTACTCAGATTCAGATACATCGTTACACATGGATTTAATTTACAAGCCTATGCAAGCTAAGCCATTATAATTGACTAAATATTGTATCATACCAACACCAGATAATTACTCAATAGACTTAGTATGAAAAGACTGACTATAGTGAGGTCAAAATATCGTAATCATCGTGATCAAGTAAAATCAACTCAAAGAAATCAAAATCATAATCAGATAACATTTTTCCTTTGCTTAAGAAAATAAAATACTTAATCAGAGTTGAGATCATCTTCAGAAGTGAACAACAGATGAAAATCAGATGCTATGAAACAACAAACAGGTTAACAAATGGCATGCCAAAGGCAATTGCATAGTCACTTGTTTCCAAAACCAACTACTCTGTATTATAAGTTGTTGTACCCAATCAAGAAAGGCAAAACTCCTCATCTCTAATCACATATTAACTCTTCGCAACTTGTTTCTTAATGAGTACAATAGAAGCATAAGTCAACATATTAAAACATAACACATTGTTTGATCAAATTGACAATTTTTTCTTCAAAAGAGGATGATACAAGTGCAAAGTTGTAACATACTAGAGATATATTATAACAAAACTTACCTCCGAAGCACAAATCAGCAGAGATGATAAAAAGATATTGCTAGCATTCCACACTGCAATCAATTGATAAAGGTCAGAGAAAGATTATACCATTGAAAAACTGAAAAATTGAATTAGAGAAACCCTTATTTTGGGAAGACCCAAGCAATTGAAAATCAGAGGGAGAGGGAGAGAACCAGAGCCACCGCAATTTTTTGTGCTCGTTTGGGTGTGTGCGCATATGTGTGTAATGGTGCGTGCGTCTGGTGTTTCTGTGTGTGTGTGTGTGTGTGCATCCGGTGTTTTTGTGTGTGCGCATCTGGTGCTTCTGTGTGTTTGTGTCGTATTTTTCAAATTGTTCTTAACATATATAAGCCTGACTCTATGTCCGATTTAACTTAAGGAAAAAAAAAACGTTATCTCATATCAGAATAAGCTTTAGCAACTATCATAACAAAGACTTTACGAAAATATTATGCGTTGTTGAAACAAAAATGTAAATCAAATGCCCATTCCCCCTCCCTTTTTCCAAGAAGCATCTGTATTTTTGAATGCACCCATCGGCGATGCTTCGATTCACACCTAGAAGTATAGAATGTAGGAAAGCAGAGGACCAAAGTAGTTCTCAGGGACTGCCAGAAGATGATATTCTTGACTTCCATGATCACTTTCCACATTCTGTAGAAGCCTAGAGCCCATACACAACATAAGCCTAAGGTAGCTCGCAGTAAGCATTAGAAATACAAGTTTGATGTACAACTGTATAAGAAATACTTCGTATGGCAATCGAACTTCCTTCTAATTAGCCGACTTTATCCTTATTAGCTTAGTAGTCTAGGATTTTGAACCGTCTATATACCCACATGTGCATTCAGCATGCACTTCCAGATATAGCTTTTTTTAACATTTCATCAAAGTAATCTGTATTTGTGTTCTTCACTTACTACTGCAGCAGACAGGCAGCAAATTTTTCAGTGCATTAGCTTATACCCAACTCAAGAAACGTCTCCACAATACGCTTTCGTCAAACTGAACTACCCACATGTAAAATGTGCAACCTAAATTGCACCTTCAGTGCATATAAATGTCAACATTATCAAAGTAAATTACGTTGCCATTTCTTTACTTACGACTACAGCGCACTGATTAACAACGACTTTTTCATTATGGGTCCGCTCATCCCCTTCTTAAAAAATGTCTCTACAGAAAGCTTTCCCAAACTGAAATACGCACAAGTAAAATCACATGTTCTCTAGACAAAACCATAAGTTTTCAGGAGCATGAACCTTATTCTTCAAAGAATAAGTACCCAGAGTAGATATAAACATGATAGCGAAATCTTGCAACCTAATATAACTGGTTCAATTCAAATTTTACAGCTTGGCACTTCAGTTTCGACCTATTTTACACAACACCCTTGACTATTGACATCAAAGTGAAAAAAGGCCCGATCAAAACCTACAGAAAAGCTAACGTCCAACCATATGGCACAACCATAGGGGACGCTTGTGAGAAAAGAACAGAATATGACCAAATCACGAAATTGACTATAAACTTGTTTGAACATTACTGCAAAACTCAGCGACCCTGTATGGCAACACCATAATCCAGATTTTAAGAATTTCTTACTCTAAACTCTCAGGTCAGGCCTATTATAAAGTGTTCAACCTTGTGAACAAACAGAGCACGAAAACATAAGGGGCCTACCAATTTTCACGTCATGGGGTAAGCCCATCGATGAATAGCCCTTGATTTGTTTCAAAGGGCTATGCGTGATGCATTTCTGTCCAGATTTCAAGTGATCAGCATCAGTAGCATTGGAAGGCAAAGAAAAAGAAACAAGGAAACAACTGCATGCAAGTTTAAATGTCAAACAAGGTAAACTCAAAGGCCAATGAAACTAATACAAAACTAAAATAATATCAGCACTGACGCTACCAAGAACATTAATAAATACGAACTCACAACGATACATCCCCGAATTCATTTTAGAACTACAGGTAAAATAAAATTAAAGCAGAGCTCAAAGTAATGTTTGGACGCCGCTACAGTCTGATTTGAACTGCAATAGTTAAGACAAGTAAAATTGTAATCTGTGTGATGAAGCATTGGCCAGAGAAAAATAATGGAGCCATCACACAATTCCTAAACAGAAACTTTCCTTCGATCTTTGTAGCACACTCAAGCTTCACTTCCTGTGGTCCAAAATTATAGTGCACTTTAGCTTTTCAACCAAATACTTTGGTTCAAATTTGAACACCGCTGACAAGAATGGTATCAATTGTTGTGTGTTTCTCATTTACATGTAGCACTATCTATATATATACACTGAATAACTAATTCTATGGGCTAAAATGAAACTGTAAAAGATGAAAATCCTATAACTATGCCCAAAACTTAAGCTATACAAGAAGGAAAGGAAATAGATCATGGCATTTGTTATGGGCTGTTAAGACTCTAAAGTTAAGCACTTATTTAACATGTGCATGATATTTGTTATGGGCTGTCAAGATTCTAAAGTTAAGCACTTATTTAACATGTGCATAATCCCGGTTGATACTCCCCCTCAAGTTGGAGCAAAGAGATTTCGAATGCCCAACTTGCCGCAAAGATAATGAAACTGGTGACGCCCAAGTGCTTTAGTGAAGATGTCGGCGACCTGATGTGCTGTGCGAACATGTGCGGTACTAATGTTGGCAGCAAGTAGTTGCTCTCTAACGTAGTGACAATCAATCTCAATGTGCTTGGTCCTTTCATGAAAGACCGGGTTCGAAGCAATATGTAATGCCGCTTGATTGTCACAGAAGAGTCTTATGGGACGATCATGGTGAACGCCAAGAGAGAGAAGAAAGGATTTGAGCCAAGTGAGCTCGCAAGTGGTTACCGCCATCGAACGGTATTCTGCCTCAGCAGATGATCGAGAAACTGTCGGCTGTTTCTTGGTACGCCATGAAATGGGGGAATTTCTCAAGGAAACAAAATTTCCGGTAACGGAACGCCGGGTGAGTGGGCAGCTGGCCCAGTCCGAGTCACAAAAGGCATAGATCTGAAGAGGACTATTAGCCGGCAAAAACAAGCCTTGGCCCGGGGCGGCTTTAAGATACCGTAAAACCTGAAGTGCGGCGTCCCAATGTTGGGAACGAGGAGACTGCATGAACTGGGACAAGACATGGACTGCATAGCAAATGTCAGGCCTAGTGATGGTGAGGTAGACAGGGCGACCAATGAGTCGCCGATATGGTCCTGGGTCGGAAAGGAGAGGACCGCCAGCAAGAGCAAGACCGTGGTTCTGTTCCATAGGGAATGCAGCGGGCTTAGATGCAGATAAACCGGATTCAGAGAGGATATCCAGTGCATATTTGCGCTGAGAGAGAAAGAGGCCACACGGTCCACGTGCTGCTTCGATGCCCAAAAAATACTTGAGAGGCCCGAGGTCTTTGAGCTTAAAGCAGTTGTTAAGATACTTTTTGAACGAAGAGTAGGCAGTGCTATTATTCCCAGCGAGTGTCAAATCATCCACATACACAAGAACAGAGAGAAAGACGTCCCCTTTCCGGTAGGTGAAGAGTGTGTGATCAGCATGCGACTGAAGAAAGCCATAAGAACGTAGGGCGGTGGAGAGCTTTGCAAACCAGTTGGGGGTGACTGTCGTAAAACATAGAGAGATTTGCGCAAACGGAGAACCTTATTTGGGCTAGAAGGAGAGAATCCCGGAGGTGGCCGTATATATACTTCTTCATGGAGATCACCATGCATAAAGGCATTGTTTATGTCCATTTGATGGAGCTCCCAATTTTTAATAACGGCAACTGCTAAGAATACCTGGACGCTCACCATTTTGGCAACTGGGGCAAAAGTCTCGGTATAGTCAAGTCCTTCAACTTGAGTATCCCCTCGAACCACAACCCTGGCCTTGTATCTCTCAATAGACCCGTCAGAGTTGAATTTAATTTTGTACACCCATTTTGAGCCAATGGGCTTCTTGCCAGGAGGTAAGTCTTCAATAGTCCAGGTACCATTTGCTTCAAGAGCATCAATTTCTGCTCGCATGGCTGCACGCCACTTTGGATTGTGGGATGCAGTCTTGTAGGAATGCGGCTCAGAGCTAGAAGAAATTGCATCCAAAAATTGAGTGTGCGCAGCAGAAAATGACTTACAAGATACAAAATTAGCCAGAGGATACCTGGGACCGCTAGAGCCGTTGGTGGGTGTTGAAGATGCGGGGGGGGGGAAGAACTTGAGCAGTGTGACATACATAGTCCTTGAGAACAGAAGGAACTTTCTTTTGTCGCTTTCCACGACCAAGAGTGGGAGACGGAGCAGTAGGAGAGCTCGGTGGAGAAGCCGAAGATGAGATCTCGGGGTCAGGACCCGCAGTGATACCCGACAGACCAAGGGAAGGAGTGGCAGCCGGCGAGGGCGGTGGATCTCCCCCTGTCACTAGTGGTGTGTCTCCCCCAATCACCGGAGGGGATGCCGTAGGATGTTCGGCACAGTCCCATGCTGGGCAGAAAGTGGTGGTCGCGGGTGTAGGAGAAGGGCCGAGAGGTGTGGTAAATGGGAAGACGGTTTCCTCAAACTTCACATCCCGGGAGAAGAAGACTTGATTAGTTTCAAGATCATATACCCGCCAACCTTTCTTGCCCGGGGGATACCCAAGAAAAACACAGCGTCTACTTCTAGGGGAAAATTTGTCTGCGAATTTTGTGTGAGCATAGCAAAGACACCCAAAGACCCGAAGATGGGAATATGATGGGACCTTTTGGAAGAGGAGTTCATGGGGTGTTTTGTGTTTGAGAATGGCTGAAGGAGTACGGTTTATGAGGTGAGCAGTGGTAAGTACACATTCCCCCCAAAACTCAATAGGTAGGTTGGCTTGAAAACGTAGGGCTCGGGCGACCTCTAGAATATGATGGTGTTTCCTCTCAATCCTTCCATTTTGTTTGGGTGTGATGTTTGGTGTAATATACCGTGATCATTGTAGAATTGGGTCATGGGCTGGGAATCAAATTCATGGCCGTTATCGCTTCGAATTATTTTGACGAGTTTGCCAAATTGGGTATGGACCATATTGCAGAAGTTTTGAAGCAAGGTACCAGTCTGACCCTTATCATGCATTAAATAAACCCAGACAGCCCTACTATAGTCATCCACAATTGTCAAAAAATATTTTGTACCAGAAATAGTGCTTACCCGATAGGGGCCCCAAATGTCACAATGTACCAATCCAAAAATATCCATAGCACGACTAGTACTATCAGGAAAAACAGTTCGACTGTGCTTTGCACGACAACACACATCACAAATAGTTTTAAGGGAAGGGGAAACAACTGAAACTGTAGGAAGATGAATAAGAGGCTGACTGGAGGGATGCCCCATGCGCCGATGCCAGAGCTCGTAGGACTCAGACTCAGAGACGGAGGCCACTGTAGCAGTAGAGAGTGGCTGAAACACGAACACCCCCCGATGCATCTTACCCAGTCCAATCGAGCTCTTCGAAGTGCGGTCCTGCAATACACATATATCATTGGAGAAAGCCACAAAGCAGTTAGCGTCAGTAGCTAAACACGAGACAGAAATAAGATTAACAGCCAAGTTTGGCACGTAGAGCATGTGGCGAAGAGTGATGCCGTCTCCCAAGGAGACACTGCCTGCTTTGATGGCATTAGTTTGAAGACCGTCCGGTAAGCTTACCGGAGAAGGTGGAATATCACAAATACTTGAAAAGAAATTCAATTTCCCCATCATATGGTGCGAGGCACCCCTATCAATCAACCAAGTATGTGTAGGAGGCAGAGATTTACCTACGAGAGAGTTTGTACCCGATGGAGAGGATTCCAGAAAAGTGATGAGGCGTTGCATCTGCTCGGGTGTTAAGCCCGGAAGAGCGGAAGTGGCGGCAGCCTGTGCCTGGCTGAGAGAAGGGTTGTTGTTCTGTGTCGCGGCGGCAGAGGCCTAGAGTGGGCCAGATGAGGAGCCGACTGTGTTCTGTGACATGGCAGGTGATCCACGACCCCTCCCTCGCCCCTTACCAGGCGGAGCAATACCAAGGCGGCGATAACATTTCTCCTGTGTGTGACCCACCCGATGACAAAACGTGCACCAGGGCCGTCCTGTAGGTGTACGGTTTGGATCCCTTGCAGTGGCTGAAACAAGGCCAGAAGACCGTGCAGTAGGCGGCCCATTTTGGGCATGAAAACCAATCGCCGAGGTAGTGTCACGGCTACCAATGATGCCCCGGTGAGACTCTTCCTACATGACCATGGCATAGACTCTGTCTATGTTGGGAAACGGGTCCATGTTTATAATCTGAGTATGCAAAGTTGCGTACTTGTCATCGAGGCCCATGAGAAATTGGTAGGTCTGTATGTCTTGATACCGATTCATTTTTTCAGTACCTTTGGGACACCCACACGACTCCAAAGGCGACAAAGTCAACAATTCTTCCCACATCCCGAGCAATTTCGTGTAATAGGTTATGACAGAGGCCCCTCCCTGTGTAGTCATAGACGCATCGGACCATAATTTATAGATCCTAGGTCTATTGGGTATTGAGTATCGGGTTTTCAAGGAATCCCAGATTAATTTGGCCTCATTAAGTCGTGACACAGTGGCATGGATAGGGGGATCTAGTGAGTTACAAATCCAAGAACATAACGTGGAGTTAACAATATCCCAAGCTAGAAAATCTTCAGACTCAGGGTCTGGTTTTGTAATTCTACCATCAATAAAAGCAAGCTTATTGTGTGATTTTAGAGTCAGAATAGCCGATTGTTCCCAGGCAACATAATTGTCTCCTTTCAAGGTATCCTTAGTAAGGGAATTACCTGAGTTTGCTTGACTGGACAAGTAATATTCTGAAGTTGGATCGAGGTGCTTGGGCTTGGAGGTTTCTGCGTCCTTGGCCATGTCGATGAAGATGGAAACACACCGCTCCTTGATTGCGGGTCTGATTGAATGCGTCGGCAGTGATTGCCGAGAGTTGTTGGATTGCTTGCACACCAGCAAAGAAGGATACGGGACTTGAGAGTCCGATGAAGCGAAGGCCGGTTCTATGGGCTACAGGCTGGAATTTGACGCAGCCGAGTGACAGTGGTCCGGGAAGGATAAACGCCGGACGAGAAGAGAAAAAATAAGAAGAAAAAAAGGGCTAAGCGGAAATATTAGGCTCTGATACCATGACAAGAATGGTATCAATTGTTGTGTGTTTCTCATTTACATGTAGCACTATATATATACACTGAAGAACTAATTCTATGGGCTAAAATGAAGCTGTAGAAGATGGAAATCCTATAACTATGCCCAAAACTTAAGCTATACAAGAAGGAAGGGAAATAGATCATGGCATTTGTTATGGGCTGTCAAGACTCTAAAGTTAAGCACTTATTTAACATGTGCATGGCATTTGTTATGGGCTGTCAAGATTCTAAAGTTAAGCACTTATTTAACATGTGCATAATCCCGGTTGATAACCGCAAAGATGGCCGGGAAGATGGCCTTTAACATGTGCTGGTGAGTGCTTGTGCTTGTATGTTCTTGTCGTTGCTTATTCCGGGGCCGAGCCCCGGTAAGGACATAGATGTGTATTTAAGGCCGTTGATTGATGAGTTAAAACAGTTATGGAATCATGGAGTCGAAACATATGATGCATCCCTTAAACAAAATTTTCAGATGAGGGCTGCTTTGATGTGGACTATACATGATTTCCCCGCATTGGGAATGACGTGTGGCTGGAGCACACATGGGAAGCTAGCATGCCCTGCTTGTATGGGCGTGAACCCCGGTCATACGTTAAAGCACGGCGGAAAGGCCTCGTGGTTCGGATGTCACCGTAAGCTTTTGCCACCGGGCCATCAGTTTCGTAGGCAGAAGGATAAATTTGACGGGACAATCGAGCGTGAGGTTGTCACACTGGACTACCCATCTGGTGAAGAAGTACTCTCACACCTGGAGGCACTTGATACTGACATACCACACGGTAAGGGTGTGCCGGATCAGAAGATTGCAGGGTTCGGGAAAGAGCACAACTGGAGAAAATTTTGTATCTTCTGGGAGTTAGCCTACTGGAGGACGCTCGTTATCCGAAACAACATGGATGTGATGCATATTGAGAAGAACGTTTTTGATAATGTGTTCAACACAGTGATGAATGTCAAGGGAAAATCGAAAGATCACCTTAAAGCGAGAAGGGATCTACAACAGTTGGGTGTACGCCGTGAATTGCATCCTCGGACAGTCAGTGGGAGGACCATACTTCCGAAAGCACCTTACTGTCTAGACAAGAAACAAGTGGAGAAGGTCTGTCAGTGGGTTAAGAATTTGAAGCTTTCGGATGGGTTTGCGTCCAACATATCTCGTTGTTGCAATGTATCGGAATGCAAGTTCCAAGGGATGAAGAGTCACGACTGCCACGTATTCATGGAGAGATTCATTCCTATTGCCTTCCGGGGACTGTTGCCACGGGTTGTTTGCGAGACTTTGACTGAATTATCTCATTTCTTTCGAGATATATGCTCTTCTACGATCCGGGTGAGTAACATGGAAGTGCTTGAGAAGAACATTGTGGTGACGATTTGCAAGCTGGAGAAAATCTTCCCACCTTCGTTCTTTGATTCAATGGAGCATCTGCCTGTTCACTTGGCATATGAAGCTAAGATGGGTGGACCCGTGCAATATCGGTGGATGTATCCCTTCGAGAGGTAATCCTTAAATTGTTACAGTTGTTCGTTTACACTTAATGCGACATCTGTTATCATTGATATTCCACCTAACTCGATTCGCTAAACTTCTAGGTTCATGTTCCATTTAAAGAAAAAAGTCCGTAATAAGGCTCGGGTTGAGGGCTCAATTGCGGAGGCTTACGTAATGGAAGAACTTGTAAACTTTTGTAGTCAATATTTCGGGCCTGATGTTGGTACAAGGTTAAATCAACTAGGCCGAAATGATCCCGGAGCAAGCACAAATTTGGAAGGGCAATTGTCAATATTCAAGCAGCCAGGGAGTCCGTTCGGCCGAACGTATACTCGATGGCTAACGGATGAAGAGTACAGTGCTGCAACAATATATGCCCTTCTAAATTGCGATGAAGTTTCAGCATTCGTTGAGTAAGTTAAAGTCTTAATTCACTTACATTGCTGTACATAATTGAAAGTGTGTGTTAAGTGAGTCAACTATATTGGTTTGCAGTGAGTTCGATGCGGAATCTTTAATCACTGATCCCGCTGGACTTGAATCTCATCGGAAATCACAATTTGTACAGTGGTTCAAAATCCGTGTAAGATTGTTTAACGAAATTATATTATGTGTTATATACAGTTCTGTGGCCAATTAGTATACTGATTTATCCTTAATTTTTACCGTCATCTACAATAGGTTCAGTCAATGGATAGACCAGTGGCCTCCTGCTTGAAATTACTAGCCGAAGGCCCTAACAAACAAACATCCTGTCATGGAGGCTATATCATCAACGGGTTTAGGTTTAACGTAAAAGATGATGACCGAACAAAACAAACCCAAAACAGTGGAGTCTTGGTCAACGGCGACTGTTATGCCGAGAATTGCATGGATTTTTACGAAGAGCTAGATGAGATTGTTGAGCTAACATATCTGGGTTCCCAAAACCGCCTGGTAATGTTCAAGTGTACGTGGTTCGATGTCACATGCAGTAGAGGAATCCGTGTTAGCTCTCAAGGGATTGTAGATGTCAATGTCAAGTCAAGACTTGCATCAGACGAGCCCTTTGTGTTTGCTAGTCAAGCTGTACAAGTCTTTTACGCGGAGGACGTCGCCAATCCCAAATCTCATTGGTATACAATTATCAAGTCCAAGAAATTGCCCGTGACATATGACAGTGAGCTAGACTCCTTTCAAGCCGACCAACCACGTGTCTTGTTCCCTGTTGAGGTCAACAACGAGGAGGACGATCTTCCTCTTCCAACAACACTTCTTGTAGGAGAAGAAGTCGTAGATGATGACGCGGAAGACGTGGAAAGTGTTGGAGATGATGTGACCGAGTCTACTGATGAAGAGGATGAATTAGAAGATGAAGAGGACGACGAGTCCCACGAAGAAGAGGACGGCGGGGAAAGTGATGAAGATGATTCGCAAACTGAAAATGATTGACTTGTAATGTTGTAACATCACGGGAAAAATGTAGTAGAACTTTTAGAACTTGGTGTTTAATGATGTGTTTTTGCACATCCGTTCATATGTATATATATAACTATTGTGCCGATGATGATTTTTGCCAAATTATTGTTTTTAACGTGTTAATGTCTTTGTAATTTATCTATATGAAGTCAGATATGGATAGGATACGGGCTATTCGTGGCCGGGCTGGACGCCGAGCTGCTTCCTCCCCGGTGGGTCCCACCTCGTCATTGCCTACTGATGACGAGGCATAGAGTGATCGCGGATAGCAGATGGGGCCCCAGCCGTCGCCCCAGCCCCAGCTCGAGCCGTCGCCCCAGCCCGACGCAGATTCATCCCACACGCGCGTGCATTCTCCATCTTCCATGGGTTCTACCTCAGGTATAGTTGATAACGGTGTTTCGTACATTTTCGCTAGCCTTATATTTGAACTGTATTAATGTCTGTGTTTTGTAGGATCTCGACGAGGCCGTGGTCCGACACGCGGGGTACGCATCGACCCCCAGCGTAAACAGAGAGTTACGCTCACGCAGGAGGGCCTATAAGTACTAAAAATATCACCTCATGCCTTATATTTAAAATTTTGGGCTGTTAATTTATATTTGAACTGTATTAATTTATTTATTTACTTCTTTGGCAGGATCCTGGAGGCTCAGGCGAGGACGAAGATCGGCGCTCTTGTGAAGGGCCGATTCTTCGAGCCACGCTTGTACTGGAAGGACTGGGATGCCGCTGTGAGGGAGGCCTTATGGGAGGAGTGGCTGGTACGGTAAAGTATTTTTTTCAGCGTTAGTAAATGTTTAATTACAGTTTGTTTTATGTTGTTAATTTGTGTTATTGAATGCCTTACAGGAGGGGTTCACGTTTGACACGTCTCAGCAGCAGGTACTGGGGCAGCAGGTACTGGGGCAGCAGGCTTTCTTTGCCTACATCGGCAAGAATTACTGCCGATGGCTCCACGATGCACGGGACCGGGCGAAGAAGGTGCTGCCCGCGGGTGCCCCGATGACGGACATGACGAGATATCCCCACATTGGATATCTCACCGTGTATGGGGGAGATGATAGATCGGTGGGCTGCGGATCCAGGTTGGGACGCCAAGAGTATGAGCGGGGCTGAGAA
This sequence comes from Escallonia herrerae, assembly GCA_033070095.1. Taxonomy (NCBI): domain Eukaryota; kingdom Viridiplantae; phylum Streptophyta; class Magnoliopsida; order Escalloniales; family Escalloniaceae; genus Escallonia; species Escallonia herrerae. The sequence continues at coordinate 134,300 of JAVXUP010001637.1, read as the reverse complement.
AAGATAGAACAGAGATCTGACGCACACGGGGGGTCGGTGCCACACGACATCGTCCGACACATGAACGCGGTCGAGCACCCGGATCTGGAGGAGGATGAGGTCATAGCTCTAACCTATACTCAGACGCACGTGCGGAAGAAGGACAAGGACGAGACACACCGGGCAAGCGACTATATTTCAGATATTGCCCGGCGGATCGATGTGAGTCAATTTATTTAAGTTGTTAATGTTTTTTCTTTCTATCCTCAATGTCTGTTTCGTTAATTAATGCCCTAACATATCGTTAAACCACTATTTTTGCAGGCCTCGTATGAACAGCTAAGGGGGTCCGAGCAGCAGTCCGGACAGCCATCAGCGTCCACTAGTACAGCTGCGAGTACTGGGGGTTGAAGCGATGGTTGGATACGCCGGAGGTGGTGAATCGGTCGAAAGGCCGCATACGCGGCCTGCCTAGCACGACTGCTCGTGCCGTGATAGGAGCGTCCTCACCCCCTGCTGCCCCTCCACAGACACCGGCTCCTCGTCCTCAGTTGGACGACGAGGAGATCCAGCGCATTGTTACAGTGGTGGTGAGGATGATCAGGGAGCAGGGCACTGTTGGACAGGCCGAGCCGGCCCCGGATCAGCAGGATCCAAATCCGGGACTCGGCAACCCCTGATGAGCCCCTTCCCGTGCCCGTTCCTAGCTTCCCCCCCCCCCCCGCGCCCGGCTTGTACTCTTCTCCCCTCTCCTAACCGGCTGTATCCGGTTCCCAACTTGTACATATATGAGTTTTTTTATAATTAATATTTTTTATAATTGATTATATATATATTTCTTTCTGTATTGATTATTGCGCGTTGTTGTTGAGAATTGAAAATTGTATTACAGGTCTGGGTAATTGAAAAAATAAAAAAAAAATTTCAAAAAAAAAATTGACTTTTGGCGACGGATTAATTCCATCGCTAAAAGTATTCCTACAATCAGTTATTTAGTGACGGAATATTCCGTCGCTAAAATATTTTATCCGTCGCTAATTTGACAAAAAAGAAAATAAATTAAAATTCTAAAAAAATAATTAGCGACGGAATATCCGTCGCTAATTAAAAATAAATCCGTCGGAAAAAATGACATATTTAGCAACGGATTTAAAACATTCCGTCGCTAAACTATTAGTGACGGGCTTTTATACGAGGGATTTTTAGCGACGGTGAATCCCTCGCTAATTCTTTTAGCGACGGATTTTGGACTTTTAGCGACGAATTTTCCCGTCGCTAAAAGCTTGTTTTCTTGTAGTGGTTTGCTTGAAAACGTGGTTTGGAACAACGTTTTCTCAACTTGAAATCTCTCTTTGAAAATGAGATTTCCATTAAACATAGTAACGTTTGCTTGAAAACGTGGTTTGTAACCACGTTTTCTCAGCTTAAAATCTTTCTTTGAAAGTAAGATTTTCATATTAACGTTTGCTTGAAAAACTTGGCTTGAAATCTCTCTTTGAAAGTGAGATTTTCATTAAACATTGTAACTTTTGCTTGAAAACGTGGTTTGGAACGACATTTTCTTAGCTTGAAATCTCTCTTTGAAAGTGAGATTTCCAAAAATGGGTTAGATAGGTAATTAAGGTTGAAAATGGGGTAGATGGGTAATAAAGTAATAAATAGGAATTATTTAGGGAAAAAACTCGAACCAGAGAGCTGAGAGTCGAGTTTGGGGAGGTTACTAATTATGTGAATTCGTGGGAATGTGGGATACAGATTGATTGAAAGAAATAAATTGGGGCGTCTATAGCAGCGGTTTGTCCGCTGGGTAAAACTTGACTAACCGCTTGTATCAGGTTTTATTTGGCGCTCAAATTTCGCTGGTTTTTAGAGCGTAAAATTTCCAGTTGCGCGCAGTTTTTTCATGAGCTATGGCAGCGGTATACAGTGGCTGCTGTGGTATATTCTTTATGCCAGCGATGTGTGTGGCCGCTGCTATATATGGTATATGCCAAAGGGTTTTTTGGCCGCTGCTATAGGGCATTTTTCTTGTAGTGCGCGTAAGGCACTTTAGACATCCGATTCTTTTCCTCATCATTCTTTGGGCATTGATCTATGCTTAAAGTACACGCCTTGTCCATTAGAGTGTCTATGGGTTTTGAGTTATGTATACAGAATCGTTCAATGACCTTCTTGATGTATGTCTCTTGAGACAAACCGAGAAGTCTCTTTGGACAATTACGTATGATTTTAACCCCGAGCACATAATTAGCTTCTCTCATGTCCTTCATCTCAAAAGTTGAGGACAGCCACTGCTTAGTTGCGACAATGGAACTCATGTCATTCCCAGCTAAAAGAATGTCATCCACATACAAAGAAAGGATCAGAATATTTTTCTTGGATCGTTTACGTAAATGCAATGGTTTTGTTCAATCATTTCAAAACATATAGAGGTAATGGCATGATGAAATCTAAAGTACCATTGCCTAGACGATTGTTTGAGACCATATATAGTACGTTTGAGCTGACAAACTTTGCGCTCATGTCCCTTGACTTCAAAACCCTCAGGTTGAGTCATATAAATCTCTTCGTCTAGTTCTCCTCCACAAGAAAAAGTTCTAAATCCTATTGGGCGACAATAGCTAGGATCAGGCGAATTGAAACGAATCTTACCACTGGGGAGAATGTGTCTTCATAGTCCATACGCCGCTGTGGGGTATAGCCTTTCGCCACAAGACGTGCCTAATACTAGTCAATTGACCCATCTACCTTTCGCTTGACTTTTAAAACCCACTTGTTTCCAACAGTCTTGCGCCTTGGCCCAAGGTCAACCAACTCCCAGACCTGATTATTCTCCATTGAGCTCACACTACAAGAAAACAGGGTTTTAGCGACGGGGTAATCCGTCGCTAAAAGCCAAAAATCCGTCGCTAAAAGAATTAGCGACGGATTCACCGTCGCTAAATATCTCTCGTATAAAAGCCCGTCACTAATAGTTTAGCGACGGAATTTTTAAATCCGTCGCTAAATATGTCATTTTTACCGACGGATTTATTTTTATTAGCGACGGATATTCCGTCGCTAATTATATTCTTTAGCGACGGATTTATATTTTTGAGACGGAATATTCCGTCGCTAAAAAATTTATTTAGCGACGGAATATTCCGTCGCTAAATAACTGATTGTAGGAATACTTTAGCGACTGAATTAATCCGTCGCCAAAAGTCAATTTTTTTTTTATTTTTCAATTACCCAGACCTGTAATACAATTTTCAAATCTCAACAACAACGCGCAATAATCAATACAGAAAGAAATATATATATATATAATCAATTATAAAAAAAAATTTATAATAAAAAAAATTCATATATGTACAAGCCGGGAACCGGATATAGCCGGGTTTCCGGTTAGGAGAGGGGAGAAGAGTACAAGCCGGGCACGGGGGGGGGGGGGAAGCTAGGAACGGGCACGGGAAGGGGCTCATCAGGGGTTCCCGGGTCCCAGATCTGGATCCTGCTGATCCGGGGCCGGGGCGGCCTGTCCAGCAGTGCCCTGCTCCCTGATCATCCGGCACACCACTGTAGCAATGCGCTAGATCTCCTCGTCGTCCAACTGAGGCCGAGGAGCCGGTGTCTGTGGAGGGGCAACAGGGGGTGAGGACGCTCCTATCACGGCACGAGCAGTCGTGCTAGGCAGGCCGCGTATGCGGCCTTTCGGCCGATTCACGACCTCCGGCGTATCCAGCCATCGCTTCAACCCCCCAGTACTCGCAGCCGTACTAGTGGACGCTGATGGCTGTCCGGACTGCTGCTCGGACCCCCTTAGCTATTCATACGAGGCCTGCAAAAATAGTGGTTTAACGATATGTTAGGGCATTAATTAACGAAACAGACATTGAGGATAGAAAGAAAAAACATTAACTTAAATAAATTGACTCACATCGATCCGCCGGGCAATATCTGAAATATAGTCGCCCGCCCGGTGCGTCTCGTCCTTGTCCTTCTTCCGCACGTGCGTCTGAGTATAGGTCAGAGCTATGACCTCATCCTCCTCCAGATCTGGGTGCTCGACCGCGTTCATGTGTCGGACGATGTCGTGTGGCACCGACCCCCCCGTGTGCGTCGGATATCTGTTCTGTCTGTTCTCAGCCTCGCTCTTACTCTTGGCGTCCCAACCTGGATCCGTAGCCCACCGATCTATCATCTCCCCCCATACACGGTGAGATATCCAATGTGGGGGATATCTCGCCATCTCCGTCATCGGGGCACCCGTGGGCAGCGCCTTCTTCGCCCGGTCCCGTGCATCGTGGAGCCATCGGCGGTAATTCTTGCCGATGTAGGCAAAGAAAGCCTGCTGCCCCAGTACCTGCTGCTGAGGCGTGTCAAACGTGAACCCCTCCTGTAAGGCATTCAATAACACAAATTAACAACATAAAACAAACTGTAATTTAACATTTACTAACGCTGAAAAAAATACTTCACCGTACCAGCCACTCCTCCCATAGGGCCTCCCTCGCAGCGGCATCCCAGTCGTTCCAGTACATGCATGGCTCGAAGAATCGGCCCTTCACGAGAACGCCGATCTTCGTCCTCGCAATATTCTCCAGGATCCTGCCAAAGAAGTAATTAAATTAATTAATACAGTTCAAATATAAATTAACACCCCAAAATTTTAAACATAAGGCATGGGGTGATATTTTTAGTACTTACAGGCCCTCCTGCGTGAGCGTAACTCTCTGTTTACGCTGGGGGTCGATGCGTACCCCGCGTGTCGGACCACGACCTCGTCGAGATCCTACAAAACAGACATTAATACAGTTCAAATATAAGGCTAGCGAAAATGTACGAAACACCGTTATCAACTATACCTGAGGTAGAACCCACGGAAGATGGAGAATGCACGCGCGTGTGGGATGAATCTGCGTCGGGCTGGGGCGACGGCTCGAGCTGGGGCTGGGGCGACGGCAATGGCTGGGGCGACGGTGACGGCGACGGCTGGGGCTGGGCCCCCGATGGCTGTCCGCGATCACTCTGTGCCTCGTCATCAGTAGGCAATGACGAGGTGGGACTAACCGGGGAGGAAGCAGCTCGGCGTCCAGCCCGGCCACGAATAGCCCGTATCCTATCCATATATAACTTCATATAGATTATATACAAAGACATTAACACGTGAAAAACAATAATTTAGGCATAGATCATCATCGGCACTATATATATATATATATATGAACGGATGTGCAAAAGCACATCAATAAACACCAAGTTCTAAAATGTTACTACATTTTTCCCGTGATGTTACAACATTACAAGTCAATCATTTTCAGTTTGCGAATCATCTTCATCACTTTCGTCGTCGCCCACTTCTTCGTGGGACTCGTCGTCCTCTTCATCTTCTAATTCATCCTCTTCATCAGTAGACTCGGTCACATCATCTCCAACACTTTCAACATCTTCCGCGTCATCATCTACGACTTCTTCTCCCACAAGAAGTGTTGTTGGAAGAGGAAGATCGTCCTCCTCGTTGTTGACCTCAACAGGGAACAAGACACGTGGTTGGTCGGCTTGAAAGGAGTCTAGCTCACTGTCATATGTCACGGGCAATTTCTTGGACTTGATAGTTGTATACCAATGAGATTTGGGATTGGCGTCGTCCTCCGCGTAAAAGACTTGTACAGAGTGGACATCCAAACTGGACATCCAAAGGCTCATTACAAGGCATTACCTTGTAATGAGTACTTTGAACGGGAACTAAGGGTTTCTATGCATGCATGTGTTCAGAAATTGATAAGATATGCAAGAATCATTCCGAAATATCAAAACTACAGAATGATCGTTGCATATGTTACCAATTCCACATTAAATAGAACTCGTTGGCAACGAGTTGAACCATCTCGTTGCCAATGGACTTCTCAAAACAACAATTAATATAAAGAAGGCAGGGTTTGTAAACAACGAGTAATTGAACCATCTCTGGGCAACATGGAGTAATTATGGGATGTACAAGGGCTAATTAGGGTTATTTAGTCCTAATTAGGGTTTAATTGTGTCGAGTAGTGATGATTAGTCCTAATTAGGGCTAATTGGGCTTAATTGGGTTATGTTAGGGCTAATTAATGTTAATGAGGGATAGTTTCGGATAATTATAGCTGACTAGGGTTGATTATGGCTAATTAGAGTTATGTAGTCCTAATTAGGGTTTAATTGTGCCGAGTAGTGCTGATTAGTCCTAATTAAGGCTAATTAGGCTTAATTGGGTTATGTTAGGGCTAATTAATGTTAATGAGGGCTAGTTTCGGATAATTATAGCTAATTAGGGTTGATTAGGACTAATTAGGGTTATTTAGTCCTAATTAGGGTTTTGATGGTGCCGAGTAGTGTTGATTAGTCATAACTAGCGCTAATTAGGCGTAATCGGGTTATGTTAGTGCACATTATGACTAATTAGGCTAACTACAATCAATATGCGCATAATTGGGTTCATTTGGGCTAATTTGGGGTAATTACAACTAATTTGAATTTCATCAGGTTCTTAGGGTTAATTAAAACTAATTAGGCTCGTTGGAGCTAATTAGGGTTAATTGATTTACTAAAATATTGTTAATCAGGACTAATTAGGGGTAATTATAGCCAGCGCTGGAGCCAAGATTAGATTCCAGGGGGTGCATGCTAAAAATGTCGCATTAACCTAACTAACCTAAATTTAATGCACATTCAACAACCTCAATTCCGACACCTCATATAGGGTGTCGATATGGTGTCCGATACGTGTCTGACACCTCCGGACACGTGTCCGACACATACCGACACGTGTCCGACGCTTTGGACACGTGTCTGAAGCCTCCGGACACGTGTCCGACGCCTACCGACACGCACCTCCAGACACATCGGCATACGTTAATTTGTTTTTTAAATGTCGGACACCGTCGATCAGACGTGCTGTCCGTGTCTGCGCTAACTAACAGGTATCTCAATCCAATTGGGTCCCATCCTCCGTCAACAATCTCAATTCCGACACCTCATATAGGGTGTCGATATGGTGTCCGATACGTGTCTGACACCTCCGGACACGTGTCCGACACATACCGACACGTGTCCGACGCCTTTGGACACGTCCACGAAGCCTCCGGACACGTGTCCGACGCCCACCGACACGCACCTCCAGACATATCGGCATACGTTAATTTGTTTTTTAAATGTCAGACACCGTCGATCAGACGTGCTGTCCGTGTCTGCGCTAACTAACAGGTATCTCAATCCAATTGGGTCCCATCCTCCGTCAACAATCTCAATTTCGACACCTCATATAGGGTGTCGATATGGTGTCCGATACGTGTCTGACACCTCCGGACACGTGTCCGACACATACCGACACGTGTCCGACGCCTTTGGACACGTGTCCGAAGCCTCCGGACACGTGTCCGACGCCCACCGACATGCACCTCCAGACACATCGGCATACGTTAATTTGTTTTTTAAATGTTGGACACCGTCGATCAGACGTGCTGTCCGTGTCTGCGCTAACTAACAGGTATCTCAATCCAATTGGGTCCCATCCTCCGTCAACAACCTCAATTCTCAATTCTCAAATGCTCAATGCAATAAAAATTAACAAAAGCCACACATTCAATCCAATTGGGTCCCATCCTCCGTCAATAATCTCAATATCTCAAATGCTCAATGCACAATTAACAATCTAAAATCATCAATTAATAATCGCAATTACTTCAAATGCACAGCTAATAACCTAAAATCATCGATCAATAATCACAATTCTAAAACGCACAATTAACAACCTAAAATTATCAAACAAATGATCAATGTTCAAATGGGAAAAAAATGTTCAAAATTCACATATCCGATGCGCTTGAATTATTTCAATTTAGGGTTCGATTGTATTAGGGCATTCAATTTAGGGTTCAATTACTTCAATTTAGGGTTCAATTAGGGGGTTCTATTGATTCAATTTAGGGTTCAGTTAATTTGAGGCATTCAATTTAGGGTTCAATTAGTTCAATTTAGGGTTCGATTGGATTAGGGCATTCAATTTAGGGTTCAATTAGGATTCAGTTAGATTGGGGCAATCAATTTAGGGTTTAATTAGGGGTTCAATTAGTTCAAATTAGGGTTCGATTCAATTAGGGCATTCAATTTAGGGTTCAATTACTTCAATTTAGGGTTCAATTAGGGGGTTCTATTGATTCAATTTAGGGTTCGGTTGATTTGAGGCATTCAATTTAGGGTTCAATTAGGGTTCGGTTAGATTGGGGCAATCAATTTAGGGTTTAATTAGGGGTTTAATTAGTTTAATTTAGGGTTCGATTCAATTAGGGCATTCAATTTAGGATTCAATTACTTCAATTTAGGGTTCAATTAGGGGGCTCTATTGATTCAATTTAGGATTTGGTTGATTTGAGGCATTCAATTTAGGGTTCAATTAGGGTTCGGTTAGATTGGGGCAATCAATTTAGGGTTTAATTAGGGGTTCAATTAGTTTAATTTAGGGTTCGTACCAATTAGGGCATTCAATTTAGGATTTACTTAGGGTTCAATTACTTCAATTTAGTGGTCGGTTGAATTGAATAAACAATACAGAGGCTTTCTTATCCTGATGTCATGCAATGGCCCATAATCTATGACCTTTCAGCGTCACCATAATCTATATCGGTGTTACAGACTAACTACCGAATATGGTTTTCTTCCCTACCTCGTCAAGAATTAAGGAAAATTAGAGATAACAAGTTCAAGTTCTTCAATAAGCCAAGATCCGTCTGAACAACAAAGTGTATGACATCATAAATAATTCAGATAATTTAGGGCAATTGGCAAATTAACAAAAAATTGAACCTAAATTGACATACAAATCTAAATAATTCAGATAATTTAGGGCATGTAATCTAAATTGAAGACAAATTAACAAAAAATTCAGATAATTTAGGGCAATTGACATACAAATCTCGAGGTGGGTACGACGGCGGCGGCGTTGGTGGTGCGGCGGCAGTGGTGGGTTTCCTTGCGCGGCGACAGTGGAGGGCTTTGTGGCACGACCGGAGTGCAAGGCTTGGTGGCGCGGCGTCGGGTGGGGGACGGGAGTGTCGCCGGAGCTGGGTCGCCGTAGAGAAGGGTCGCCGGAGGTGAGAATGGCGGTGGGTGGGTGGGAGCAGAATTTCAGAGAGAGAACGGGGAGAGAGAAAGAAACCAGATCTGTATTTAAATGGAGGATCTTTAGCGACGGAATAACACCGTCGCTAAAACTCCGTCGGTGAATGTCTTATTATAAAGACTTTTGCGACAGAATTTTTAGCGACGGTTTTATTCCGTCGTTTAAATAATTTTAAAAAAAAAACTCAAAATTACTAATTTTATAAAAAATATTTAGCGACGGTAATTCCGTCGCTAAAAATCCGCCGTTAAAACTCCGTTGCAAAATACTTTTACCGACGGTGTCTTCCGTCGGTAATAGTATTTTGCAACGGATTTTTAACGACGGTATATTCCGTCGCTTAAAGACATGTTTAGCAACGGAATACCTTTCGTCACTAAAACTCCGTCGCAAAATACATATTTTCTTGTGGTGTCAACTCATCTTTCATTGCAGCCATCCGCTCATTACTAGCATGTGAAGATAAGGCTTCTTTTACAGAAGTGGGTTCATCTTCATCAGTTGGAGTGCACTTAAGAATTTCATCGTCAATCTCAAAACGACGACATGAAACTCTTCCTCGTGCATCTCTACGCAGTTGAGAATCTTGTTGACCTGATGGTCCTGGTGGTGTGCTCCCACTAGGTTGAAGGTCACTTACACTATCTTCAGCAACAACAGGATGAGGAACTAATTCCCCACCTTCGCTTGGAGATGGTAAAGTGGCTTCAACTTTCTCTAACTCATAGAGGTCAAGATTCTTACTTGCGTCTCCAATGCTAGGAGAATCACTCTCTATGAAATAAACATTACGAGACACTATTTCAGTCTTTTCACCATTTGGATGTTCACTATACATCACATAGCCTTTAGAGTTTTCAGAAACATAACGTATGAAGTATCCGAAAATTCCGACGATGCATCTTTATTGTTATGAGCCTTCAACACGCTTGATTTTTTTCGCAGGTACAAAAACGGCTACTAGAGTCGAGTTCTTCGTCAACGAACCAAATCCTAGAGCTTGTTGATTGCTCTAAAGAGAGTGCTATAGAGAGAGGGATTGTCTTGTGACTTATAGTTGCATGACTTATTTTTTCTTGGGATATCTCTAACTTTTATAGGGATAGTATATAGAAACAGATTTTACCTCAAACACTTAGGAGATAAAGTTATATTTATCTCAAACACCTATGAGGTAAATATTGTATTTATCTCAAACACTTAAGAGATAAATATCCTTTAAATAACTGTAATTATCCAGACTAACAAATATACATTATCCGTTAGTGAGTGGATAATGGGTCCACTGACCTAATTTATTAACAGTTCACACCAAAATGGTGTAGCCGAAAGAAGAAATATAAGTTTCATGGAAACAATAAGTGCCATATTGCTTAGTTTAGAGTTGCCTATGCTTTATTGGTGTGAAGCAGTATATACAGCATGCAATAGAATTGTGCATTGATTAATAATGGACAAAAAACCTTATGAACTATGGAACAACATAAAGACGAAGATTAGTCATTAACATGTAGGGGCCAATGTGTTGCTTATTTACTAGACAACTCACATAAAAGTTGAGATTCAAAGGTATTAAGTCTATCTTTATTGGTTATGCTTAACGCAGTAAAGCTTGTAGATCTATAAACCTTTAGGTGTTGTTTTCTTAGAGCACCTTACTATCAAATGCGCAAGGTCCTTAGAATCAAAAAAAGGATTTGATTAATGTAAATGAAAAGGACACATATGTTGAAGGTCCTGCAATTGTAGTTTCTTCTGATCAGAAGAAGTAAAGATAGAGGACTGAGAAGTACTTAGGTCCTTGGACATATACCTATACATGTAACTAGAGAAGGAACCTTAGAACTATTATAAGGCCAAGTCTCAACCTGATGCAAACTTATGGAAAAAAGCAATGGATGATGAAATACAATCCATAAGAGAAAGTAACACATCGATCATAACCTATTTTCCTCCCAACTCAAAAACAATTGGTTGTAAGTGGGTTTTGAAAAAGAAATTACATCCCGATGGTGGTATTGATAAATGTAAGGCTAGATTAGTGGCAAAAGGGTATAGCAAAAATAAGGGTATAACTTTTTTGAGGCGTACTCATCAGTGATAAGGCATACCACTATAAGGATTGATGCTATTGCTTCCAAATATATAATCTAGAGATACATCAAATGGATGTTAAAACCACTTTTCTTAATGGAGATTTAAATGAAGATTTATATTGATCAACTGGAAGGTTATGTTGAAGTTGGCCAAGAAAATAAGGTTTGCAAGTTGAACAAATCATTGTATGGACTTAAGCAAGATCCTAACCAATGGTTCAAAAGATTTAAAGTAAGTGGTTAAGAAATTTGTTTTCAAGAGTAACAAAAAGTTGAAGACTATATATCTTCATTAATACTGCTGAAGTTGCCAAAGTTGTCATTACATTATATGTAGATGATCTTTTACTCATTAAGTCCAACTTAGAATTAAAGAAACCAAATCTTATCTTAAGCAAATCTTTGATACAAATATGGGTCGCGTCGATATTATTTTGGGTATAAAAGTTGTCAGACAATAAAGTAATTCCTTCTTAATCCTACTACATTGAGAAAATTCTAAAAAGGTTTAACCTGCTTGACTGTAAACCAAGTAAGGTACCTGTTGGTACTCAGACTTCAAACCAAAATGTTGGTGAACCAATCGATCAAGAGAAATATGCTAAAATTATTGGATGTCTCATCTATGCCAGATGAATTGCACAAGACCTGATATTGCATATGATGCGGGAATGCGAAGTAGATTTATGTCTTGTCCTAGTAATGAGCATTGTAGTGAAATATGTAGTGTTAAGGTACTTGAAAGGTACTACGAATTAGGTCCATGCTATGATAAATCTTCCATCTTCTCCCTTACTAGAATGTTATTCTCAATGCTGATTGGGCATTGAGAAAGCCAGATTCCAAATCTACGAGTGGATGGATATGCACCTTGGGTGATGGTGCTGTAACTTGGGCTTCAAAGAAGTAAACGTGCATTTCATTATCATTCATGGAAGCTGAGCATATTGTCATGTCTGTCGTCGGTAAAGAAGTAGTATGGGTTAGGAGACTCTTGGAACAAATTTCTTTCATGAGAACGTTTTTTACCGCCTATTACCATGCACTGTGACAATAAAGCAGCAATTGATATTGCAAAGCATAAGAAATTTTTTAAGAAGACCAAACATATTCCCATGAATTACCACCATGCTCGAAGAATGGTGAAAAAAAGGTTAAGTCGTTGTTGAATATCTTCCGACTTATTCAATATCAGTAAATCCTTTAACTAAACTGCTAACACATGGAAACATCTTCAAAACCGCGAGAGAGATGGGATTATGACCCATTATTTTAGATCAACTGGTTGTAGCCTATTCTATACTTGAAATTTAAGTTGGGGTCCAAAGGAATTTTAACTAGTTAAGATCCTTCGAAATGATAAAAACGTGGTTTCATTTCCAACGCAATATAATCTGGAACTAGTGGAGTTATTTAGTTCTTAACAAAATTCCATCTTTAATCAGCATTAATTGTTACATATGCAACAAACTAAAACTACATTATTTGTTCTTAACGAACCCATAGCAATCAGTGAAGCGAAGAAGGAGATGTTGCAAATGCTTACGACGGATTAGCCTTTGCAAGGGTCGCTTCCCATGAAAAGGGTAATGTTCAAGAGCATTTCCTAATGTGGGACAAGTACATGACCTATAACGTGTTGCCTAAAATAGCCAAATGAATTTGTGTACAGTGAGCAAGATTCATCATATATGTGTCACTCTTCCTTTATTTTGGACTTTGCTCAAATTACAAGTTCAAGAATATCTACCTATGGCAACATGCTGCATAGGTTGCCATGTTGTTTATGTTATCATATTTAGTATTTAGAAAATAGTGGGAGAATCTTGTGGTGTTTTCCTAATAATTAAGTGACGTTAGTTTCTTACTTAAATTGTTTATATAAGGTTGAGTAACTGTTACTGTTTTATCAGTTACCAATTCAAATTGGTGTCTCTTGGAAGTCTCTCCGTGAGACACATCTCTTCATAGGCAGCCGTTGGAGTTTTATATAAACCCCAGCTTGTAATTAGTTAGAGATAGCAAGAACACTGCTATTGCTACACCTCTACTTGTTCTTATTCGTCCTACACATGTCTTTTGTGTCTTTATCGACAACCGTCAGAGTTCTAATGTTCTTCATCTTTCTTTTAGTAAGCAGACTTAGGAGAGAACATTAGAGTCAGGCTTCTCAAGTAGTCGCCTCCAATTTTTTGGACTACGGTCCAAGCGGAAAAAACGTTGTCCTTAAGAGAGTAATATAAATACGCCTTGCCCGTTATCGTTCTCTATTTCTCTGTGCTTTCCCTTCAATTGCACAACAGGTAGGATACTATGAACTTTCCCCATCAAAGAATCAGTAGGACCAACATGCATTACCTCTTATTAGAGAACTTCCAATTTATGTATTTGAGATTAACGTCAAAACAGTTCCATGGTTACATCTTTGTGGAATATATTACTTACAAGTACACACTGCCGAATGTATCATGCTTTGCTAGATGATGAGCAGTGAAGTTTCCCTGGTTCGTAAAACAAGAAAGCTAGCTAGAGAGCCTCAAAACTTTCAATCAACGTCTTGCATTCGATTATCGTCTTCATCGCTGACAAAAGATGCAAGATGTACCAAGTATGGCATCGTCAAGCTGCAACTTTTGTGAAGGGACAAAGTGAGTCCACTCAATTTCTACTGTGTTTTAGGCTGTGGCATTACATGGTGGCTTTGGGTGTGACAACGTGGGTATCCAATGCACAACCCTTCCCGTTGTGCAACCACCTAAATTAAGAAGGGTGCGTTAGGCTGTGAAAGTTAGAGGATACAAAGAGGTTACAGGTTCAGCTGTTAAAGCAAGAAAATGAGACAGAAGTCAAAGTACCAAGTCAAAGTTAAAACAGTACCACCAAGCAAGTAGGTCAGCTGGTAAAGAGTTGTTATAACTTAATCAGAAGTCTCGAGTTCAAGTCCTGGAAATGCAGTTGTGTTAAAACTTGGTAGGGAGAGCTCTGCCGGCCATGTAGTCCTGTCCGGCTCGAATCCGGATTAGTCGGCTTCCAATGTAGTGTCCGGATACCAAGTAGTCTAACAAAAAAAAGTTAAACAGTAGATAATTCTATGCAGTTTGTACGTTAGCACACAAACCAACGTAGTTCCCATCGCCAGCGCCATATTTCATGGACCTTGCAAAATGCCTCAAGGATCTCAATAGCATGAGATAACATGAGAGGAAGAGAGCCAAGCAATGAACCGCCGACAAGGGATACAAGTTAGGGTTTGGAGCATCAAAAAGATCTACTAATGCCGGCAATTCATCCTTGGCTCTATTGCACTCTCTTCCCTATTCGTGCAATACCCTACTATACATCATTGCCTTGTGAAGATATAGTAATGTTACAAAACGCAGCAACTACGGAGCAATATATTGAAGAACAAAGAAACAAGAAATTTAAAAAACACGAATAAACCAAACGCACAACACAAGAATTACGAGGTTCACCAATATGGCTACGTCCTCGGAGTATGACCAGATTTCGATTTCACTATTCAGCAGTGTTACAACCAAAATCTTAACCCCCACTTTATGTTGTGGTTATCTCTCTTGCCCCAAAACAATACAAGACCATGTATATTTATTTAGAGCTAAGAGGTGATCTTTCTCTAAATAACCAATGTGGGACAAAACACTTATATACTTGGGCTAAGTTGTGACCTTCTCTCAATAACCAATGTGGGACACCCACACAAAACTAGTTTTAAGATCACTGCCACCATTGTAACAATGTCTCTGGATTGAAATCAGGCTCCACATACAACAATCTCCCACTTGGAGACTGATACAACTCCAATGCTGAAACTCCACACAAATGCTGGTCATACTCATCCAAGAAGCATCAACGAAGACTAATCAAAGTTGAGCATAGGCTCAACTTTTGCCTGTCAACCACTTTCGTTAACATGTCCGCGGGATTCTTGTTGCCTTCGATCTTCTCCAAGTTCAGTTGTCCATCCTCTAACAGAGACCGTATAAAGTGATACCTCAGCTGAATATGCTTGGTCCTCGAATGAAATGCTGAGTTCTTGGCAAGATGTATTGCACTCTGACTATCAGTCCATAGCTTGCAATCTACTTGCCCATATCCCAACTCTGTCAACAACCTTTGAAGCCAAATTATTTCCTTGCTTGCTTCTGTCACAGCAACATATTCTGCTTCTGTTGTAGACAATGCAACAATCTTCTGTAACTTAGAGATCCAGCTTACTGCAGTCCCTCCTACAGAGAAAACATATCCCGTGGTGCTTCTTCCGTTGTCTCTATCACCTGCATGGTCTGCATCTACATAGCCTCGCACATTTATGTTGTCACCCTCAAAACATAAGCAGAACCTGGATGTTCCTCTCAAATACCTGAGAATCCACTTCACTGCTTGCCAATGTTCCTTTCCTGGGTTTGTCATGAATCTGCTCACAACTCCAACTGCATGTGCAATATCCGGCCTTGTACTGACCATGGCATACATGAGACTTCCCACAGCAGAGGTGTACGGTACCTGTACCATGTATTCTTCATCCTCCCTGTTCTTGGGACTCAACTCCTTTGAAAGCTTGAAATGAGCTGCTAAAGGAGTCGTCACAGGTTTAGAGGCATGCAAGTTAAATCTCCTCAAAACCTTCTCAATGTACTCTTCCTGTGACAACCATAACTTTTTCTGTTTTCTGTCCCTGGTTATCCTCATGCCAAGAAGTTGTTTTGCCTCTCCCAAGTCCTTCATAGAGAAAGCACTTGCCAACTTCTTCTTGAGTTCATTAATCATTCTCATGCTTGAACCTGCTACAAGCATATCATCTACATACAGAGTTAAAATAATGAAGTCCTCACTATTAAACTTCTGAAAATAAACACAGTGATCGGAGTCACATCTAGTGAAGTTTGTCTGCTTCATGAAATTGTCAAACTTTAAATACCACTGTCTAGGAGCTTGCTTTAGGCCATACAAGCTCCTCTTCAACCTGCAAACCATTCCCTCCTTACCCTTGACTTCAAAACCCTCTGACTGATGCATGTAGATTTCTTCCTCCAAATCCCCATGGAGAAATGCTGTCTTAACATCCAGCTGCTCCAGATGTAAGTCCTCTATAGCTACAATGCTCAATATCGTACGAATTGAAGTCATCTTTACAACAGGAGAGAAGATTTCTTGGAAATCAATACCTTTCCTCTGTCGATACCCTTTCACAACTAGTCTTGCCTTGTATCTCTTTGCTCCTCCAACTTCATTTTTAATTCTGTATACCCATTTATTGTACAGAATATTCTTACCTGCAGGGAGCTTTACCAAATCCCAAGTTTGGTTTTGCTCAAGTGAAGCCATCTCATCTTTCATGGCTTGCTCCCACTGTAACCTGGATTCATCCTGTATCGCTTCTTGATAACATTCTGGCTCCCCAGAATCAGTATACAAAATATAATCGAGTGGAAGACAAAGTCTGTCAGGAGCTTTCCTTACCCGACTACTTCTTCTGAGATTAAGAGTTTCAGGCATCTGTTGTTGATCACCAGCTCTAATTTCAGTATCAGTTGTCTCATCAAGGACTGCTGGATTTTCTATCCTGGGTACCTGTCCATCTTCTGGCTCATCAAGTTCTATGTATTCCTTATTTTCTTTTTCAATTCCATGTTCTTGTAACCTGTGCTTATACAACCGTGATTCATCGAATATGACATCCCTACTCCTGATGATTTTGTTATGTTCGTAATCCCACAAACGATAACCATATTCATCACCTCCATATCCAATAAATACACACTTCTGAGATTTAGAGTCAAGTTTCTTCCTTTCCTCTTTATCAATATGAGCATAAGCAATACATCCAAAAACTTTCAGAAAAGAATAATTTACTGGTTTACCTAACCATTCTTCTTCAGGAATACCACCATGGAGAGCACTTGC
The DNA here is from genome assembly GCA_033070095.1 of Escallonia herrerae. Lineage (NCBI taxonomy): Eukaryota > Viridiplantae > Streptophyta > Magnoliopsida > Escalloniales > Escalloniaceae > Escallonia > Escallonia herrerae. The sequence continues at coordinate 117,161 of JAVXUP010001637.1, read as the reverse complement.
TGGACTTCTGTTAATTAAATATACGGCAGTATCCACAGCTGCTGCCCAGAACTGTAGAGGTAAATCAGCATGTATCCTCATACACCTTGCTCGTTCCATGATGGTTCGATTCATCCTCTCTGCCAAGCCATTTTCTTGAGGTGTCCTCTTAACAGTTCTTATTAACCTGATACCGTTATTGGAACAATATTCTTGGAACCCTCCATTGCGATATTCACCCCCATTGTCAGATTTTAGGCATTTTACCTTGTTCCCTGTTTCATTCTCAACAAGAGCTTTCCACTTCTTAAAAGTGTGATAAACATCAGATTTCTGTTTGATGGCATATATCCAGGTCTTTCTACTAGCATCATCTATAAAAGAAACAAAGTAGAAATTACCTCCAAAAGATTTCACTGTAGTAGGTCCGCAAACATCTGTATGAACTAACTCCAGTCTTTCAATCTTCTTCTCTTTACCATCCCTCCGAAAACTGACCCGCTTTTGCTTTCCATAGACACAACCCTCGCAGAAATCTAACTGAATGTTCTTCATACCTGGCAATGCATTCTTTGAGTGCAGAATTTTCATACCACTCTCACTCAAATGTCCCAACCTGTGATGCCATAATGTGGTTTTCTGATTTTCTGTAAAAGCCAAAGAGATAGAGTGGTTATGGGTACCTGAAAGAGTATATAGGGTTCCTACTCTTTCACCTCTTGCTACCACCATCGACCCTTTGATCACCTTCCATTGTTTTTCACCAAATGCCACAAAATAGCCTTCACGGTCCAATCCACTGACGGATATAAGATTCTTCTGCAGTTCTGGAATATGTCTAACATCCTTCAAAACTAGGGTTCCTCCATTTGATAGTTTAATTTTCACTTTTCCCTTTCCGACAATGCTACACCGATATCCATTCCCGACAGTCACATGTCCATAATCACCATGAACATAATCACAGAAACAATCCCTATAAGGTGTACAATGAATCGAGGCTCCTGAGTCTACATACCACACTTTGGAATTATCATCCACTGTAGCAGAAAGACATAAATCGTCATATGTCCGTTCGTTTGAACTTACCATGTTTGCCCCTTCATCATCACTTTGTCTTCCCCCTGCTCCCTTTTTCTTCTTCGGTTCCGTACAATCATTCTTCATATGACCTTCCTTGTTACAATTCCAACACACTATGGTTTTCCTTTTGGACTTCGACTTGCCTCGTGATCTTGATCTTCCTCTTGTAGGACTTCTTCCCCTGTTATTCTGCTTGTTATTCTGTCTACCTCTGGATTCCACGGACAAAGCAGTACTAGATGATATACCATCACCAATTGTCTTTCTCCGCATTTCATCATTCATCACAGAACTCACAACATCATTAAGTGTTAGCGTACCAGAAATAGTAGAATTACTCACTGTCGTCACCAAGTTATTCCAACTATCAGGCAGTGAACACAGAAATAACAAAGCCCTAATTTCATCATCAAAATTTATGCCGACAGATTCCAATTGATTTGTAACCCCGTTAAAATCATTTAAATGATCAACAACAGAACCATTTTCAGACATTCTCATATTAAACAGTTTCTTCATGAGAAATACCTTATTTGAAGCAGAAGGTTTTTCATACAATTTCTCCAATGCTTTCATTACAGCAGCAGTAGTTTTTTCCTTGGAGATATTGAATGCTACCTGTGGGGTTAGGCTAAGTCTTACCGTAGCCAGCGCCTTTCTGTCCAAAATCGCCCACTCACTTGCATTCATCGCTTCAGGTTTCTCTCCCACCAGCGGTAGATACAGATCCTTCTGATACAAGTAGTCTTCAACTTGCATCCTCCACCACTGAAAATTCATACCATTAAACTTCTCGATCTTTCCTTTACCTTCTTCGGCCATTGCTCCCACTCAAACGTAGAACCTACGTGAGTAAAACTCGAACCCAAGCTCTGATACCAGTTGTTACAAAACGCAGCAACTACGGAGCAATATATTGAAGAACAAAGAAACGAGAAATTTAAAAAACACGAATAAACCAAACGCACAACACAAGAATTACGAGGTTCACCAATATGGCTACGTCCTCGGAGTATGACCAGATTTCGATTTCACTATTCAGCAGTGTTACAACCAAAATCTTAACCCCCACTTTATGTTGTGGTTATCTCTCTTGCCCCAAAACAATACAAGACCATGTATATTTATTTAGAGCTAAGAGGTGATCTTTCTCTAAATAACCAATGTGGGACAAAACACTTATATACTTGGGCTAAGTTGTGACCTTCTCTCAATAACCAATGTGGGACACCCACACAAAACTAGTTTTAAGATCACTGCCACCATTGTAACAATGTCTCTGGATTGAAATCAGGCTCCACATACAACAAGTAATGGGCGTGGGAAGAATATATAGGCAGAGAAAGATAATGGCTTTGCTGGAGTTTATATTCGGACGCCTTACCAAACTCTGAGAACGCATGTGACAGTTGCAGTGTCATAGAAAGGGGCAAGTTATCAAACTGTCTCGGAATGACAATCATAACATTCCTTTCTTATCCAAAACCTTTCTTCATTTAGTCAGCGCACTGTGGACCCAAGAAAGATTTAGAATGATGACCTTGTTGAGTTGTTATTGATCAGGACTTGAAGAACTTGGAATCAATACCTACGCAAGAGAGAGAGAGAGAGAGAGGAGGGAGGGAGAGAGACGATGAGGGATGGGCCGAAAAGAGCTGGTCTGGATTTGGGTGTCAAAAGGTAATGGCAATCTAGATCTACTCTTGCTGTTTTTCTCAAAATCTTGCATATGTATGCTGACCTCAATCACACATGGGTCTAGGATTTGTTGCAGGTATGCACCATATCTAAAACAGCAGAAGACTTGGAAACAGATCCTCTGCTGCTGTAGGAGAATCTACAGCAATGATGCTCTAACAATAATGTCAGCTGTCCCTTTTGATCCGAAGGCTACAAGTTGATGCCAATAAAAGTGAGTTCGTACTTAAGTGAAAGTACCACAAATGCTACAGTCTGAGTCAGCTTCCAGGTGTACAAAGTGAGTGAGAGACAGTGAGGGTGGAGTACGGGTAAAGAGCAAGGCTCCCCAGACAGGCCGTGAGGGCTGGCAGTGTTGTGGAGACAAGACAGAGACGAATAGGGCCGGCAGTGACAATCAAAACTAGGGTCCAAGTCAGGGCTCAGCATCAGCGGACCAGCGTTTAAGTCCAGCTATGTTTCTCTCTCTAAAATTCCAGAGGATTTGGATTTTAGAGAGAGAAAGTGAAATTGCCAAATTAGTGAAAATGAAATTCAAAGTTCCATATTTATAGGGAAAAGTCTGCCTGAGTCATCATAGTGTCATAAGCTGACACGTGTCATCTCCTAGGAGTGACACGTCACTAGGGGGTCCAAAAATACTAGTTCTCTGTTGGACTTCTAGTTCTCAAATTCGCGATACCTGCCCCTCACAGCGTTGCTCCACCTGTCTGAGAAAATTGACCACACATAGTGTCGGCATAATTAGAGTAAGCCCGTTGCCCTAGCCAGCCGTCGAAGCCCTTACTGAATTCCACAAGGGAGCGTCAAGAGACGCAGAAAGAACCTGAGAGCGGTGAGGGAAGGTCCCTATGACCAACTGCCAAGTGAATTGGGCGCGATGCCCTCCAAAGACCTACTCTCGTCCCAGAGTAACCCAGGGGTCAACATCCTGGGGGCGCCGATGATCACCGGTAACATGAGTGGACGTGGTCGCAGCTCGGCGGTGATAGCTTCTGTGATAGCAACCTATCCCACTACAAAGGGTCCTCGTGCTGGAGCACTACGAACGGAGCCTCCCGAAATGAAGACGGCGATGGCTTTTGTGGTAGCAAGCCCATCCCGCTGAGAGGCGTTCTCATGCCGGAGCACTACGAGCGGAGCCCCCCGGATGAAGGTGGCATTAACTTCTAGGGGAGCGAGCCTATCCCGTTGCGAAAGGTCTTCATGCCGGACCATTACGAGCAGAGCCCCTCGGAATGCTGCACACTCTGGAGAGTTGGTCGAATCATGTTCCATGTCCATGGCGGGGGCGTATGGTATGGTGAATGAGAGTGGTGGCTGGGGCATGTAACACGATTGTGGTGCACGGGAACGATGCCAACGGCATGAGACATGATTATGGCACATGGGCGCGATGCCAACAACACGAGTCAATACGTGGGCACATGTGATGGAAGTGGCGTATAGGAGCGGCGACCTTTGTCGCCAGACAATACCTGGTGCCAGAGGCACATGTGATGGAAGTGGCGCATGGGCGCGGCGAGCTCTGACGCGAGACAATACCTAGTGCCACGGTCACATGTAATGGCATCGGTGCATGGGAAAGAGCCTGGGGGCACGGCTGTATCAGTAGCCGACGCATGGGTGCCATGGAGTGTCCTGTGGACAGTGCGTGGGGTGTGGGCGACGACGCGCAGTAGTGAGTGACAGTCATTACGGCAGTGGTGTGCGTGAGACAACAGGCATCATACGGTCGTGAGTGATGAGTGAGCATTTGCAGAGATGTGTGCTCGAATGAATAAAGGAAAAAGGTGGCAGCAGCCCCCCCCCCCCGGCTACCCCCTTTAGGAGGTGGCCGACCCTCTGCCAAGGGAGGTAGCCGACCCCCTGCAAAGGGAGGTGACCGACCCCCTGCTAAGGGAGGTGGCCGACCCCCTTAAGGTGGGAGTCGTGCCACGCCTATTTTTGCACATTTTTCTAAGTGTTGGTGGCGCCAGAGTCGCTATCTTGGCGAGAAAACTAAATTTCGTTGAATTGCAGCAAAAAGTTATTGACAAATGCACGTGACTTGAGCGTGCAAATTTTGACCAGTTGAAAGCGTTGAAAAATTGAGCGTTAAAAATGCAATGTGTCACGCAAAACGGGACCTCACGTGAGCACTTGGGTGCAACCAGAATGGATTCGGAACATAAGCACCTGCGTGGGGTGTACGCGGAGGGGCAACCCGAGCCGGCGCCGCACGCATAAACGTGTGTCGCTCAAAAAAGACATGTAGCGTTAAAAGAAAATCAAATTTTCTCATGAGATACATTTTTTAATAGTGTAGCGCAAAAAGGAGAACGGTAGCGCTAAAATAGAAGTTGTGTCGCAAAATGGGAATGCATGAAATTTTTATTTAGTAGCGGTCATATTAATGTCGAAAAATTGTGTGACAAAGTTTCTAACAAAGAGCGCAAAAAATGAAGTTAGCGCGAAATGGGGTATGCATTTGAAAATAGTTGTTGAGATTTTATTTTTTTTTGGGGGGGGGGGGGGGGAACTTTTTGGTTTAAAATTCAAAGAGTTAATTACGTGGTTGACCACTGTACTATTAGGCAAATTTCACTTTGGCCACTCGACATCGATTTACATCAAAATGACCACTAAATTTTAAAATTCATTTTAATCACACCATTCCGTCAAATTAAGTTAATTTCAGTCCATTTATTTAAGGGTAAAATTGTCAAAACACTGTTCACCTTGTTGCTTCTTCTTCTTCTTCTTCGCGCATGCGCGTGTGCACACACACAGAGACAGACACACTCTCTCTCTCTCTCTCTCTCTCTTTCTCACACACACACACATAGTAGCTTGATACAATCATTATGGAGTGTTAGGCCACCAAACTAAATAGCTATAAACTTCAAAAATTTCAAGAACCCATTTCTGGATGCTTGCAATTCTTGGTTCTTGTGCGCAAACAAGAACCCATTTTGAGTTTCTTGTTTGTTTTCAGGTAACTATACCACAAAACCTTTCTTCATTAACCAACCCAAAAGCTGATTTAACTCACCCAAAATTCAGTTAACAAGAACATTGGATCTTTCCCCATAAAACTTGAACATGCACATTTGTTGTAATTTGGTCTTCGTAGGTCATGAAGAGAGAAAAAGAGAAGCAAAGTAAAAAATGGAAGATTATGAAGTGATTGAACAGATTGGGATGGGTGATTGAATCTAAATTAACCTGCAAAGACCAAATTTCTCCATATTTGAACATATCCAATCTACTCAAATGAAATTTGGTGATGTGATTGAGCAGATCTAATTTGTTCCAATCTGCAAATTTCTCCATGTTAGGGTTCTTCATATTTGAACAGATTGTATTTTTAAATTGGCCCAAAGTGATTGAGCAGAGTAAGGTTCTTCATAAAAAGACCAATATAGCCTTGAGTAACCTAGTGACGTAAGCTTAATTTGACGGAGTGGCCTGATTGAAACAAATTTTAAAGTTTAGTGGTCATTTTTATACAAATCGATGTCTAGTGACCCAAGTGGAATTTGCCTACTAGTACAATGGTCAACTACATAGTTAACTCAAATTCAAATTGGTGGTCAAGATTTGTTCTTGGGCCACATATATAAAGATTTTGGGAAGGGGGGGTTTAAAGTCTTCACTTGACATTTAATCACTTAGAAAGAAAAAAAGGGAGAGAAAAGAGCAAAAGGAGAAGAGACAAGAAATGGCTAGGGAAAGAGAAAGAAGGATGGCCCCAGCCGAGGGTTAGAGGGGAGGGGGCGTCGGCAGGCATGGCGAAAGGGAAGGAAGAAGGGACAAGGAGAAGGAAAGGGAAGATAGGAGAGGGAAAGGGCGGGGGAGAGGGAGAGGGGGAGAAAAGAGGAGAGAAGGGGGGGCCTCAGCAAATTGGGGGTCAGTGGGCTTTAGGGGGGCCTGCGACTGCTAGTGGGCCGGCCGGTCTGGGAGTCAGCTGGGAAGGGAATGGGGATAGGGGAAGGAAGAAGGGGGAGAGGAGAATGAAGGGGAGAAGGGGAAGGGGACTCAGCCGGCGGGGGGTCGGTAGGCTTAGGAAGGTCGGCGACCGTGGGTGGGTTGGCCGGCTTGGGGGTCGCCGTCGGAGGGGAGTAGGTCGGGCGATGTAAGGGTTGGACGCGTTAGGAGTGAGTTGGCCGGTATTGTTGTTGGCGGGGGATATTAGGGGGTGGGGACAAAAGGAAGAGGAAAGAGAGTGGAAGGAGAAAGGAAAGGGAGGAAGGAAGGGCCGATGGGGTCATTGGTGGGCAAAGGAAGTCGGCCGGCGTGGAGGGGGTCGGCCAAGTCAGGGCACTACAAGGAAATAGGCTTTTAGACGGAATTAGTTCCGTCGCTAAAGGTGATTTCAGCGACGGAATTTTCGTGAGTAAAAACGTTGTCCAAAAACATATTTTACCAAAGGATTATTCCATCGATAAAAGCATTGCCGATGGAGTTTTACCGTCGGGCTTTTAACTACGGTACAAACCGTCGCTAAATATTTTTTTGGAATTTTATACATTTCGATGATTTTTAAAAAAATTTAAGCAACAAAATAATACCGGCGCTAAAAATATCCGTCTGTTAAAATGTTTTTACCGACGGACCTTTAGTGACGGGAATATTCCGCCGCTAAAAGTCTTTAATACACATATTTCTCTCTCTCTCTCCCCCGTTTCTCTCTCTGTCCCTCGTTTATCTCTTTGTCGTCGTTTCTCTCTCTGTCGGCGTTCTCACCTCCTGCGAAAGGCCCCCGCCTCCGTCCCTCGCCACCAGCCCCCGACGCCGCCGACAGGCCCCCGCCTCCGTCCCTCCCCACCAGCCCCGCACGCCGGCGACAGGCCCCCGCCACACCGCCCTTCCCTCTCCCCTCACATATGTCGTCCCCATAGCCACCTCGCCGCCCCGCAGCTACCCCACTACTGCCACAGCCACCTCACAGTCGCACCACCATCGCCACAATTCCTCCCCCTTCGGTGCACCACCACCCTCCCCCGCCTTTCGCGCGCCACTGCCACTGCCGCTGCCTTCCGTGCGCCACTGTCGCCATCTGCCTCTCACCACCACTGCCCGAACTCACTTTTTTTCCCTGTTAGAATTTATTTATCATATTGAATATGATCAAATATGCTAGAATTAATATGTTGTTATAATGTAATTGTATGCTAAAAATTATTTATCGCATTGAATCTATTGTTATAATGTAATTGTATTTAATCTGTTGTAATGTAATTGTATTTGATTTGTTATAATGTAATTGAATTTAATTTGTTGTAATGTAATTAAATTTAATTTTTTGTAATGTATTTAATTTGTTGTAATGTAATTGTAACGATTAAACCCTAATTATCCTTAATTTGTTCCCAAGTAACCCTAATTGAACCAAATTAACCCTAATCAAACCGTAATTATCCATAATCTAACCAATTAACAGTAATTAACCCCGCGTAACCCTAATTGAACGAATAAACCCCAATTAAACCTGATTAACCCTAACTGAACCAATTAATTGTAATGAACCCCGATTCAACCTAATTGAACCAATTAGCCCTAATTAATCCTGATTTACCCTAATTGAACCAATAAACCCTAATTAGCCCTGATTAATCCTAATTGAACCAATTAACCATAATTAGTTCCGATTAAACCTATTTGAACCGGTTAACCTTAAACCTTAAACCCTGAACCCTAATTAGAGCATAATTAGCCCGGATAAACCCTAACTATCCTTAATTTGTTCCCAATTATCCCTAATCAAACTGTAATTAATCTAACCAATTAACAGTTTTTAACCCCGCATAACCGTAATTGAATGAATTAATCCCAATTAAACTTGATTAACCCTAACTGAACTAATTAATTGTAATTGAACCCCTAATTGAATGCCCTGATCCAACCGAACCCTAAATTGAAATAATTGAACCCCTTAATTGAACCCCCTAATTGAACCTTAAATTGAAATAATTGAACCCTAATTAAACCCTAAATTGAATGCCCTAATCGAATCGAACCCTAAATTAAATTAATTGAACCCTAAATTGAATGCCCTAATCCAACTGAAACCTAAATTGAACTAATTGAACCCTAAATTGAATGCCCAAATCAACCGAACCCTAAATTGAATCAATAGACCCCCTAATTGAACCCTAAATTGATGTAATTGAACCCTAATTAATCCCTAAATTGAATGCCCTAATCGAACCGAACCCTAAATTAAACTAATTGAACCCTTAATTGAATGCCCTAATACAATCGAACCCTAAATTGAAATAATTCAAGCGCATCGGATATGTGCATTTTGAACAATTTTTTCCTATTTGAACATTGATAATTTGTTTGATAATTTTAGGTTGTTAATTGTGCATTTGAGAATTGTGATTATTGATCTGTGATTTTAGGTTGTTAATTGATGATTTTAGGTTATTAGCTGTGCATTTGAAGTAATTGCGATTATTAATTGATGATTTTAGGTTATTAATTGTGCATTGAGCATTTGAGATATTGAGATTATTGACGGAGGATGGGACCCAATTGGATTGAATGTGTGATTTTTGTTAATTTTTATTGCATTGAGCATTTGAGAATTGAGATTGTTGACGGAGGATGGGACCCAATTGGATTGAGATACCTGTTAGTTAGCGCAGACACGGACACACGTCTGATCGACGGTGTCCGACATTTAAAAAATAAATCAACGTATGCCGATGTATCCGGAGGTGTATGTCAGTGGGCGTCGGACACGTGTCCGGAGGCGTCAGACACGTATCGGACACCATATCGACACCCTATATGAGGTGTCGGAATTGAGATTGTTGACTGTGCATTAAATTTAGGTTAATTAGGTTAACGCGACATTTTTAGCATGCACCCCCGGAATCTCATCGTGGCTCCAGCACTGGCTATAATTAGCCCTAATTAGTCCTGATTAACAATATTTTAATAAATCAATTAACCCTAATTAGCTCTAACGAGCCTAATTAGTTTTAATTAACCCTAAGAACCTAATGAAAATCAAATTAGCTGTAATTACCCCAATTAGCCAAAATGAACCCAATTACTCGCATATCGATTATAGTTAGCCTAATTAGTCGTAATTTGCACTAACATAACCCAATTAAGCCTAATTAGCGCTAATTAGGACTAATCAACACTACTCGGCACAATTAAACCCTAATAAGACTAAATAACCCTAATTAGTCCTAATTAGCTATAATTATCCGAAACTAGCCCTCATTAATAATAATTAGCCCTAACATAACCCAATTAAGCCTAATTAGCCTAATTAGGACTAATCAGCACTACTCGGCACAATTAAACCCTAATTAGGACTAAATAACCCTAATTAGTCCTAATCAACCCTAATTAGCTATAATTATCCAAAACTAGCCCTCATTAACAATAATTAGCCCTAACATAACCCAATTAAGCCTAATTAGCCTTAATTAGGACTAATCAGCACTACTCGGCACAATTAAACCCTAATTAGGACTAAATAACCCTAATTAGTCCTAATCAACCCTAATTACCTATAATTAGCCCAAGGTACTCCTCATTAACACTAATTAGCCCTAACATATCTTCAAAAATCCTAATTAGATTAATTAAATTCATAACGCTAAATCCTAAACCTTAATACTCGTAATTAACCCTAATAACCCAGTTAGCCCTAATTAGCCCTTGTACATCCCATAATTACTCCATATTGCCCAGAGATGGTTCAATTACTCGTTGTTTACAAACCCTGCCTTCTTTATATTAGTTGTTGTTTTGAGAAGTCCATTGGCAACGAGATGGTTCAACTCGTTGCCAACGAATTCTATTTAATGTGGAATTGGTAACATATGTAACGATCTTTCTGCAGTTTTGATATTTCGGAAAGATTCTTGCATATGTTATCAATTTCTGAACGCATGCATGCATAAAAACCCTTAGTTCCCGTTCAAAGGTACTCATTACAAAGTAATGCTTTGTAATGAGCCTTTGGATGTCCAGTTTGGACAATTTGGAAAAGCTAATTGTTTATAAAACAGTGTTTTGACTCATGCTTTGTGTTCTATGTCGTGGATATTTGGTACACGTTCTCGTGTGTTTCTCCGGGTGCATACAAATCTGGTGTTCTAACATCCGTCAAACCTTCATGAGCAAGGTTAGATGAATGTTAGAACACCTAATCGATGTCGTGTACTTGGAGAAATGCGGGGAGGTGCTGCCGAATTTTCCGCAGACATGGGACTAAGCATGAGTTATTCACTGTTTTATAAACATGTGCTTTTCTGAATGGGATAGGACCACTACCTGTTAGAGAGTGGAGGGGAAATATATAGACATGTTGTAACATTCATGCATTCATATTTACATCGGCAATGCCTAATGACTGGTCATAATTGAAGGTGGTATACAGTACGATAATTCAGTCGTCATGTCAGTCGATCGAAGTTGGATGAAAAGGAAGAATGCTGAAGATTTTGAGTGTCGCGTTGACGAATTTCTCGACTTCGCTTATGCGCATCCTGCACATGTTGACCTTGATAAGATAAGGTGTCCGTGCGGTAGATGTGAGTTGTTGCACTGGAGAAAAAGAATTGAAGTAAAATGGCATCTTCGTCGGTACGGTTTTATGGGTGGATACACAAGGTGGACGCAGCACGGGGAAACGATAGTATTGTCGTCCAACCTGGATAGTCAAACTGAAGTTAGGGAGGAGGCACGATATGATTACCGAGATATGATTATGGATGCTGGGCATGCTAATGTTGACTGGGGTAACGACAGTCCACAACCGCCGAACGAGGGGGCTCATCAGTTTTATGAGTTGTTGAGAGCTGCGGAAGAGCCGCTGTGGGATGGAGCTCCGAAACACACACGGCTGTCTGCGGTTAGTAGGTTATTACAGTTGAAATCAGACCACGGGCTGAGTGAGAAAGGTTTTAACGAGTTTGTTACCTTAATCAAAGAAATACTGCCCGAAAGTGAAAAGCTACCGCCGTCGTACTATGACGCGAAGAAGATGATGAGGAAACTTGGGTTGAGCTATGAGCGGATAGATGCGTGCAATAACGATTGTGTATTATTCTGGAAAGAGAATAAGGATTTGTCACGGTGTCCAGTATGTGATCATTCGAGGTACAAACCGGACAAAGGGAAGAAGAAAAACATTGCATGGAAGATATTGCGATATATTCACACCACGGCTTCAGAGAATGTACTACTCCTCCAATACTGCTGAACATATGAGGGCTCACCGTGAGACTCGTAGCAACGATGCCGATGTGCTGACACACCCAGCTGATGGAGAGGCGTGGAAGGAGTTTGACCGCAGGCATCCAGTCTTTGCTCAGGAAGTTCGGAATGTTAGACTTGGTCTGGCAACCGATGGGTTCAACCCTTTCGGTCAGTCTACCACGCCTTACTCCTGTTGGCCTGTTATTATTGTCCCGTACAACCTTCCACCAGGCATGTGCATGAAGAAGCCGTACATGTTCTTGTCGTTGCTTATTCCGGGGCCGAAGAGTCCCGGCAAGGACATAGATGTGTATTTAAGGCCGTTGATTGATGAGTTAAAACAGTTATGGAATCATGGAGTCGAAACATATGATGCATCCCTTAAACAGAATTTTCAGATGAGGGCTGCTTTGATGTGGACTATACATGATTTCCCCGCATTGGGAATGACGTGTGGCTGGAGCACACATGGGAAGCTAGCATGCCCTGCTTGTATGGGCGTGAACCCCGGTCATACGTTAAAGCACGGCGGAAAGCCCTCGTGGTTCGGATGTCACCGTAAGCTTTTGCCACCGGGCCATCAGTTTCGTAGGCAGAAGGATAAATTTGACGGGACAATCGAGCGTGAGGTTGTCACACTGGACTACCCATCTGGTGAAGAAGTGCTCTCACACCTGGAGGCACTTGATACTGACATACCACACGGCAAGGGTGTGCCAGATCAGAAGATTCCAGGGTATGGGAAAGAGCACAACTGGAGAAAATTTTGTATCTTCTGGGAGTTAGCCTACTGGAGGACGCTCGTTATCCGAAACAACATGGATGTGATGCATATTGAGAAGAACGTTTTTGATAATGTGTTCAACACAGTGATGAATGTCAAGGGCAAATCGAAAGATCACCTTAAAGCGAGAAGGGATCTACAACAGTTGGGTGTACGCCGTGAATTGCATCCTCGGACAGTCAGCGGGAGGACGATACTTCCGAAAGCACCTTACTGTCTAGACAAGAAACAAGTGGAGAAGGTCTGTCAGTGGGTTAAGAATTTGAAGCTTCCGGATGGGTTTGCGTCCAACATATCTCGTTGTTGCAATGTATCGGAATGCAAGTTCCAAGGGATGAAGAGTCACGACTGCCACGTATTCATGGAGAGATTCATTCCTATTGCCTTCCGGGGACTGTTGCCACGGGTTGTTTGCGAGACTTTGACTGAATTATCTCATTTCTTTCGAGATATATGTTCTTCTACGATCCGGGTGAGTAACATGGAAGTGCTTGAGAAGAACATTGTGGTGACGATTTGCAAGCTGGAGAAAATCTTCCCACCTTCGTTCTTTGATTCAATGGAGCATCTGCCTGTTCACTTGGCATATGAAGCTAAGATGGGTGGACCCGTGCAATATCGGTGGATGTATCCCTTCGAGAGGTAATCTTTAAATTGTTACAGTTGTTCGTTTACACTTAATGCGACACCTGTTATCATTGATATTCCACCTAACTCGATTCGCTAAACTTCTAGGTTCATGTTCCATTTAAAGAAAAAAGTCCGTAATAAGGCTCGGGTTGAGGGCTCAATTGCGGAGGCTTACGTAATGGAAGAACTTGTAAACTTTTGTAGTCAATATTTTGGGCCTAATGTTGATACAAGGTTAAATCAACTAGGCCGAAATGAGCCCGGATCAAGCACAAATTTGGAAGGGCAATTGTCAATATTCAAGCAGTCTGGTAGTCCGTTCGGCCGAACGTATACTCGATGGCTAACGGATGAAGAGTACAGTGCTGTAACAATATATGCCCTTCTAAATTGCGATGAAGTTTCGGCATTCGTTGAGTAAGTTAATGTCTTAATTCACTTACATTGTTGTACATAATTGAAAGTGTGTGATAAGCGAGTCAACTATATTGGTTTGCAGTGAGTTCGATGCGGAATCTTTAATCACTGATCCCGCTGGACTTGAATCTCATCGAAAATCACAATTTGTACAGTGGTTCAAAAGGCGTGTAAGATTGTTAACATTATATTATGTGTTATATACAGTTCTGTGGCCAATTAGTATACTGATTTATCCTTAATTTTTACCGTCATCTACAATAGGTTCAGTCAATGGATAGACCAGTGGCCTCATGCTTGAAATTACTAGCTGAAGGCCCTAACAAACAAGCATCCTGTCATGGAGGCTATATCATCAACGGGTTTAGGTTTAACGTAAAAGATGATGACCGAACAAAACAAACCCAAAACAGTGGAGTCTTGGTCAACGGCGACTGTTATGCTGAGAATTGCATGGACTTTTACGGAGAGCTAGATGAGATTGTTGAGCTAACATATCTGGGTTCCCAAAACCGCCTGGTAATGTTCAAGTGTACGTGGTTCGATGTCACATGCAGTAGAGGAATCCGTGTTAGCTCTCAAGGGATTGTAGATGTCAATGTCAAGTCAAGACTTGCATCAGACGAGCCCTTTGTGTTTGCTAGTCAAGCTGCACAAGTCTTTTACGCGGAGGACGTCGCCAATCCCAAATCTCATTGGTATACAGTTATCAAGTCCAAGAAATTGCCCGTGACATATGACAGTGAGCTAGACTCCTTTCAAGCCGACCAACCACCTGTCTTGTTACCTGTTGAGGTCAACAACGAGGAGGACGATCTTCCTCTTCCAACAACACTTCATGTAGGAGAAGAAGTCGTAGATGATGACGCGGAAGACGTAGAAAGTGTTGGAGATGATGTGACTGAGTCTACTGATGAAGATGATGAATTAGAAGATGAAGAGGACGACGAGTCTAGTGAAGAAGATGATGATGATTCCCAAACTGAAAATGATTGACTTGTAATGTTGTAACATCACGGAAAAAATGTAGTAACATTTTAGAACTTGGTTTTATTGATGTGTTTTTGCACCTCCGTTCATATATATAGTGCCGATGATGATTTCTGCCAAATTATTGTTTTTAATGTGTTAATGTCTTTGCAATTTATCTATACGAAGTCAGATATGGATAGGATACGAGCTATTCGTGGCCGGGCTGGACGCCGAGCTGCTTCCTCCCCGGTGGGTCCCACCTCGTCATTGCTCACTGATGACGAGGCACAGAGTGATCACGTACAGCCCCAGCCATCGCCCCAGCGCCATCCGTCAACTTTGCCATCGCCCCAGCCGTCGCCCCAGCCCGACGCAGATTCATCCCACACGCGCGTTGATTCTCCTTCTTCCGTGGGTTCTACCACAGGTATAGTTGATAACGGTGTTTAGTACATTTTTGCTAATTTATATTTGAACTGTATTAATGTCTGTGTTTTGTAGGATCTCGACGAGGCCGTGGCCCGACACGCGGGGTACGCATCGACCCCCAGCGTAAACAGAGAGTTACGCTCACCCAAGAGGGCCTGTAAGTAAAAAAAATCACATCATGCCTTATTTTGTACATTTGGGGTGTTAATTTATATTTGAACTGTATTAATTTATTTATTTACTTCTTTGGCAGGATCCTGGAGAATCAGGCGAGGACGAAGATCGGCGTTCTTGTGAAGGGCCGATTCTTCGAGCCACGCCTGTACTGGAAGGACTGGGATGCCGTTACGAGGGAGTCCCTATGGGAGGAGTGGCTGGTACGTTGAAGTATTTTTTTCTGCGATAGTATTTGTTTAATTAGAGTTTGTTTTATTAATTTGTGTTATTGAATGCCTTGCAGGAGGGGTTCACGTTTGACTCGCCTGATCAGCAGGCACTGGGGCAGCAGGCCTTCTTTTCTTACATCGGCAAGAATTACCGCCGATGGCTCCACGACGCACGGGACCGGGCGAAGAAGATGCTGCCCGATGGTGCCCCGATGTCGGAGATGAAGACATATCCCCCACATTGGATATCTCCGACTGTATGGGGGGAGATGATAGATCGGTGGGCTGCGGATCCAGGCTGGGACGCCAAGAGTAAGAAGGGGGCCGAGAACAGACAGAACAGAGATCCGACGCACAGGGGGGTCGGTGCCACACGACATCGTCCGACACATGAATGCGGTCCAGAACCTGGATCTGGAGGAGGATGAGGTCGTAGCTCTGACGTATAACCAGACACGTGCGGAAGAAGGACAAGGACGAGGCGACCGGCCGGCGACTATGTTTCAGATATTGCCCGACCGATCGATGTGAGTCAATGTGTTTAATTAAGTTGTTAATTTTTTCTTACTCCTCAATGTCTGTTGCGTTAATTAATGCCCTAACATATCTTTAAATCACTGTTTTTGCAGGCCTCATGCGAATACTAGGGCGTTGAAGCGATGGCTGGATACGCCGGAGGTCGTGAATCGGCCGAAAGGCCGCATACGCGGCCTGCCTAGCACGACTGCTCGATCGTGATAGGAGCGTCCTCACCCCCTGCTGCCCCTCCACAGACACCGGCTCCTCGACATCCGTTGGACGAGGAGGAGATCCAGCGCATTGCTACGGTGGTGTTGAGGCTGATGAAGGAGCAGGATCAGCAGGGTACCGCTGCCGGACATGCCGAGCCGGCCCCGGATCAGCAGGATCCAGATCCGGGACTCGGCAACCCCTGATGAGCCCCTTCTCGTGCCCGGTCCCAGCTTGTCCCCCCTCCCCGGCGTAGCTTCCCTCCCGCCATCACCCGACTTGTACATCACGACTATTTTTTATAATTGATTGTATTATTTCTTTGTGTATTGATTATTGTGCCTTGTTGAGAATTAAAATTTTATTACAGGTTTGGGTAATTAGAAAAATAAAAAAAAATTAAAAACATTTTGACTTTTGGCGACGGATTAATTCCGTCGCCAAAAGACTTTCTTGTACTAACTTTTGGCGATGGAATATTCCGTCACCAAAAACATTATTCCGTCGCTAAATTAAAAAAACATAAAATAAATTAAATTACGTAAAATATAATTAGCGAAGGATATTTCGTCGCTAATTAATAAATAAATCCGTCACAAAAAAGTGCGATATTAGACGACGAATTTGAAAATTTCGTCGCCAAACTTTTAGTAAAGGGCTTATACGAGGGACTTTTAGCGACGGTATTTTCATTGCTAAAGGTTTTACTGACGGAGTTTTGGCTTTTAGCGACGGAGATCCCCGTCGCCAAAAGCCTTTTTTCTTGTAGTGGGGGATCACGGGGTGTGGAGAGTGCCGGTGGCCAAGGTGAAGGCAAATACAAGGTGCCCGAACGTAGTAGGCAAGGTGGGGTCGCGGACCATGGTGACGAGGTTGTGGTCGAGCAAGGGGTAGGAGACGAGCACAACGAGCCGACAATAGTGGTGAAGAAAGTAAGGCAGAAGTAGTGGGTGAGGCCACGAGGTGCGGTAATTAGCGCATCGTGACCGTCACAAGGCATGGCGCCCGCGCTGACACCTCGGGGAGTCGAGGCCGCGCTAGCACTAACTAGGGGTCAGGGGTGTCGTTGACATTCGATGATGGTGGGACGAGGGCATTTGATCTGGAGCCGAACAAGACGAACACTCTGTTGGGAGTCAAGGGGGTGGTGCCCAGTACGCCAGACAGGGAGCTGTGGAGGGAGTTGGCCATCCAAGTGGCCGATAGAGCCTTTACTACACCGCGGAGTGGACCATCGATGGGAGAGGAGCCGCGGGTACCATCACCTTATGTTCACGCTCTAAACTGGAAGGAGGCACCTGTTATGTCGTCGAGATACATTACGGCCTTGTTGGCCAAAAGGGAGGACATATTCTGGTCGCCTATGGTGTTCAAGAGCCATGGTGCGATGCCGATAGGGTGTGACTTCTGGTGTGAGTACATGGTAAAGTGTCCAGAGCAGACCGGATTGTTGCGATCACTGGGGTTGCTACCGGCGATGGACATTACTGCGAAGAGGCTGGAGCTTTACAGGGATATACCGAGTATGACCCTACTACTGTCGAGGTGGAGAACGCAGTTGCATACATTCGTGACAAAATTTGGAGAGATCGTACTGACACTACTTGATGTGATGATGTTGACAGGGCTACCCGCGCACGGGGAGTAGGATACGCGAGTGACCTGGCTGAGTGGGGAGGAGCGGGTGCTGCAGACGCAACTATTAGACATCTTGGCTGAGATGAAGAGGCACCGGAAGGGGATTTACAGTGGGTGGATAAACCATTTCTTTGGTGCAGCGTAGGCGAAGACGAGACAGAAGCTGGGCAATTTGGCCAATTTTGTGATGGGGCCGTACCATGTCAAGGAGAGATACAAGATTGTGGCCTTCTTAGCCATGTTCTTGTCTAGGTAAGTCCGTACTATTGCTTTTCTTTATGCTTGTGTATGCATGGACGTGGGTGGCATTCTCGACATCCTTGGCAAGTTCAGTAAAGAAGGAGGCCTCGACAAAGTAAGATTCGACACTTTCAAATTGAGCCCTTGTGGCTAGGATTGTCATTGCTATCTCACGTCCCGTAGGACTGGCCACCAGTTTCACACACTGATGGTACGTTGAGGGAACAACTCAATTGATATGAATCCATGGTCGGCCAAGTAGTAGATGAAATGCGGGCTCATTGTCTATCACATGGAATGTAGTGTCGCGACGTACAGTCCTGACCATAAGGTCGACAACAATATGGCCAAGAGTCAATTGGGAACCTCGTCGAAGCCGATAACCTTCATCGGGTTAGTATGATTTTTCTGACAGGGATACTGGCCCTTTGCAAAGTGACAAGGGGTATGATGTTGATCGAGGTACCAAAGTCTACCAAGGCACAGTGAAAGCCTGTGCCATTAACGGTACATTCCAAAAACAACGGCCGATTATGATGTTCGACCAGCAACGAGTCTTCGTCCCAGTAGACCAAGGTAGCGAAAAGAATATAACTGAGTTTGGCCTGGGCAACAAAGTAGTTGGGACCGAGGCCAGTGGTGACCTCGATCAGATAGTTGGAGAGATAGGTCCTGATGGTGGGTGAAAACCCCATTTCATCAAAGAAACCTTTGATCTTCATCATTTTCCTGAAGAAAGACGTTGGTTGACTAGCTGGAGGTGCAGGGATGGCCTCTGTCAAGTCTTTGGTGATCACAAGCTCCAAGTGGTCGGTCATAGCCATGAGAACCTGATGCTCCCTATTTTTTTGACCATGCGGTGGGTAAGGGTGCCCACGCACATCATTGTTCTTTCGTAACTTGAGGTCGCCCACAGCAACCTTCATTGCAAAGATGTCCCTCAACCCGTTGCAGTCTATAAGGTGGTGCCCAATGGCTCAGTGGTAGGGGTAATAGTTGGATTTGGCTTTGTCTAGTTCCGTGATGTTCATCCTCATCGGTGGCAATTGAAATTTATTGTCATGTGCTACCCAATTGGCCAAAAGGTCTTTCACTGTATTTAGGTCACATGGGTTCTTGGGAGCAGGCTCTCGCTGCCTTCTCTTGTCGGGGCGGTCCCCCTCTCATGACTGATGCTTGTGGCCGCAGTAGTTATTGTTGTTGTTGTTGTTGTTGTTTTGAGTTTCGGATGTGTCTACTGTGGCGAGAAGTGCATTCTATTGGTGAGGTTTGCATGGTTTAATGGGACCGACCAACTCGTAAGTGCGACAGGCTGTCTCTTTAAGGTGACCCCATGACCTCAACTACTTATATTCTTCATGCATATTGGAACCAACATCTTATCCCTACTAAAGTCCGTACATTTGAGGCACTTGAGATTGAAATGGTGCACATATTTGTTCAAATCCTCCCTGGGATTCTGGCGTATGCTTGCGATATCCACTATAGTGACTCTTTTTCGCTTCGTAGTGAAACTTGTCCAAGAATAGATGGACCATGTCGCTCCATCAATGGACAGTCGCTGCAAGAATCTGGTGGTACCAAGTATAAGCCAAGCTTGTAAGGGACTTGTGAAACTCCCTCAACTTTAAATGGTCCACCGGGCCTTATTGCTCTAACGAACCTGCAAATCTGGTCAAGTGCTCACGGCGGTGCCCTAGCGTCCGTTGAAGAGCACAAAGGTCTGTTGTTTGTACTTGAACGGGTATGGTGTGATGGCTATGTCGTTGGCATACGGTGCATGGCCTGTCACTTGTCTGAGGAGTCAGGTTCAGAGATCTTCGACATGCGATGGATAAGTGCTTCAAAGTCTGACTCAGTGACATAGTGGTGTGATGGTTTTTTGTGGCCAGCCAAGGGGTGGTGGCTGGCTGGGGCACCGCGAGCCCCTAGATAGGGCAACGTGATGAGCGAGAGTAGGGGAGGGTCGATATATGATAGAGGCTGGTGGTGGCAGCTTTACGGGGGCATGGGTGGGTAGGCGAGACATGTCCACCACTTGGCTAGTGGTTTGGTGTTGGTCAGCTGGATAAGGGTTGGGTTTTATCTCGCTCGAGTCATGGGTTTCAGATGAGCTTCAGGTTGGCATAGGGCAAGATTGTGTGACGGCAAGGAGGATCTACTACAACACTGGTCCGAGATCTGTGTGTGGTTTGCGATAGGGCACCACAGAAGGAGGTACGTCGGCAACATGTGGTGAAGATGTCGTGAGTCCTACCGCCAAGTGTCTGGATGCTCGAGGCGGCAATGGTCGCAACACTGGGGCCTAGGCAGCATCAAGAGCTGGCCTAGGTTTTGAACGCTAGATCGGTGGAAGCTTGTTGCGAGGCCAACGCCTGTGTGGAGTTTTGCATTTTAATGATGGTGACATGTAGAGTGGTCTGGGAGTCTTGCAAATTGGTTATGGTTGGAGTAAGTTACTGGATGGTTGCACTGACAACCACTTGCACGTCGGGTACAGTGGTTGGTGGCTGGTCCTGGAGTCGCGTGGCGCTGGTCTCTTCCTGGTCATCAAGGTGGTCTTCTTCTTACACAGTGGGGTTGGGGCCTTGGCTGGTTGTCCTGGTAGCTCTCTATTGTACAAGCATGGTGCCTAAGTGTGGAAGACAAGCAGACTGCAATACGATGCTCACCTCCCCAGCGGAGTCGCCAAAATGATGCCAAGGGAAGTGGGTTCGTACTTATGTGGAGGTGCCATAAAGGCTGTAGTCAAAGTGAGAGACAGTGAGGGTGGAGTAAGGGTAGAGAACAAGACTCCCCAGACAGGACGTGAGGGCTGGCAGTGCTGTGAAGACAAGACAGAAACGAACAGGGCTGACAGTCGACAATCCAAGCTGGGTCCAGCGTCAGGGGTCTAGTGCCAGGGGTCCAGCATCAAAGTCCAACTATGTTTTTCTCCCAAGAATTCCAGAGGATTTGGATTTTAGAGAGGGAAAGTAAAATTGCCAAATGAGTGAATTTGGTTGAAAATGAAATCCAAAGTCCCCTATTTATAGGGAAAACTCTGCCTGTGCATTATGGTGCCATCACCTGACACGTGTCATCCCCTGGGAGTGACATGTCACCAGGAGATCCAAAAATGCCGATTCTCCGTTGGACTACTGATTCCAAAATTTGTGATGCCTGCCCCACACAGTATTGCTCTGCCTATCTGAGAAAACTGACCACACCCAGTATAGGCATGATTAGAGTAAGCCCATTGCTCTAGCCACCGGTCCAAGCCCTTACCGAATCTCACAAGGGTGCATCAAGAGACGTAGAGAGAACTTGACAGTGGTGAGGGAAGGTCCCTGTGACCAACTGCCTAGTGGACTAGGCTTGATGCCCTCCAAAAACCTGCTCCCATCCTGGAGTGACCCGGGGGTCATCGTCCTGGGGGCGCCGATGATTATTGTAACACCCTGAAAATTTTCTTTTTCTTATGTGAAATTAATATTTTTGAATCAATAAGTTTGTGGTCTTTTTTTAAAATTGAGAAAATGAATTGGGATTGTTTTTGAAATTTTCGGTCGAAAGAAAGTGGTTTCGTTCAAATTAAAATAAAGGAAAATGGTGTTTTGGAGTTTCTGAAGTTTTCAGTCGACTAAAACATTTTCAGCAGTTTTTAGCCGACTAAAAAAACTTTGGCAGACTAAAAAGTGTTTTCGGTCGAATTAAAGGTGTTTCGGTCGAATGAAAATAGTTTGGCTTCGAATGAAAATGGGTTTCTCTTTGAATGAAAAGATTTTTGTGTGTAAAATGAGCTACTGAAGTTTTCGGTCGAATTAAAAGTTTTAATTCGACTGAAAACTAGTTTTTGATCGAATGCAAAAAAAATTGAACCATTTTCACCTCCGTTGGATTCGGTCGACCGAAAACTATTTCGGTCGAATAGAAACTTAAAAATTTTGTTCCCTATAAATAGTTTTCTTTTCCCTTTTCTAGCCTTTTTGGGTGTTCTCTATTCTTTTTTCCCTTGTGGCGAAGAGAGAGAAAGAGAGAAGGCTTGGGAAGTTTGGGAGCTCTATGGTGGAGCTTAAAGATTGATATTTCTCAAAGGCATGATTAAGGTAAGGGTTTAATCTTCGAAGTTCAAATCAGCGATGGACCAATCGCCCATGTAAGTCTTTAGATTCTTTTGAAATCCGAACTTCTTCAAATGGAGATAAGTGATTCTTCCTCTCCTTTTTTGTTTTGAACTTTGTTAAGAATGAGTTGTTGTCAATTCTATGATTTGTGAAATCAAATTCCGTCAAATTTGTTTGACCTCAGAATTTGACATATTGATATCGCTCGTTTCAGTGATTTATGATTGTCATTATTTCGTAAACTCTACTTATTGTTTGACAAGTCCGTAATTTGATAATGTTATTTAAAAACATTTGAATATGGTTGAAATGTCCGATATTTGATAATGGTTATTTTGAGATTTTGTTTTGATGACTTTATAAGCCATGTCACAGTGTATGTGACTTATTTCCGACTTACCCACGTGGATTGAATCGTGGGCTAGCTCAGGGGAGTTGAGCTAGAGATCGCAATCTTACTTTCTGAACCGGCCTCATATGTCAGGAATGACGTATGTGACCACTTTCTGAATGGCTCTTTAGTGTCTATTTCCGTACTCAGATATATTTTGGCATTTGATATTTGGTCTGACCTCTCTACTGTCTGTCTCTGTACTCAGATATATTTTGGCATTTGATATTTGGTCTGACCTCTGTTTAGTTGAAACTGGTGTGCCTTTGAATTTTTGTTATTCAGATATGTTTTGACATTTAAAATTTGGTTTGATTATCAGTTCCATTGAAAACCTTTGTGTCTGTCTTTGTATTCAAATATAGTTTGACATTTGAAATCTTATTTGATTATCCGTTCCGTTGAAACATTTTGTGCTTGCAAAATTTCGTTTCTCAGATATTTTTGTTCTGTTTGATTGGTCCTCTGAGCGACCTTACTGGGCATTTGGCTCATTCCCTTATGGTTTTTCTTTTCAGGTGATTAATAGGTGTGATTTTGGATTCGAAGGACTAGCTGTGTGACCAAGAGTTAGCTGCCTTATTTCAGAGTTAGTATTGACATTTAAGTGTAACAACTAAGACAAGTTAGTGTTACTTAGGTTTCGTATTGAAACTCTGTGTTGGAGAAATTTCAGATTATATACAAGCTTTGGGCCCTTATGTCAAATATTGATGTATTTTTGGGAATTATTAGTATATGCTCTGATCGACCTTTGGGAGATTTGTGATAAGAATTAAAGGTTTTTCTGACTCTGTTTTTTCTGATAATGTAAGGTATTCTGATTTGTTTGGGAGACTTCTGATAACTTTAATGTTTCCTCATAATTCTGATTATTCAACGGTTTATGCTCCGGGAATAAATAATTTTTGGGGCGTAACAATTACCGGTAATGTGAGTGGATGTGGTCGCAGCTCAGAGGTGCCTAGTGTCATGCAAGCCACCTCGGGCGGTGATAGCTTCTATGGTAGTGAGCCTATCCCACTGCGAAGGGTCTTCGTGCCGGAGCACTACAAACAGAGCCCTCCGAAATAAAGACGGCAATGGCTTCTATGGTAGCGAGCCCATCCCGCTGCGAGGGGTCCTCATGCCGGAGCACTACAAGCGAAGCCCCCAGAATAAAGGCGAAGATAGCTTCTGTGGTAGCGAGCCTATCTCGCTGCGAAGGGTCCTCGCGCCGAAACACTACGAGTGGAGCCCCTCGGAATGCTGAACACTTCGGAGAGTGGGTCGAAGCATGTTTCATGTCCATGGTGGGGGTGCATGGTGTGGTGAATGAGAGTGGTGCCCGGGGGCATGTAACATGATTGTGGTGCACGGGCGAGATGCCAACGCCATGAAGCGGATGAGCGCGATGCCAACAATGCGAGTTAATACCTGGTGCCAGGGGCACATGTGATGGAAGTGGCGCATGGGCGAGGCGACCTCTGTCACGAGAATATACCTGGTGCCAGAGACACATGTCATGGAAGTGGCGCATGGGCGCGACGACCTCTGTTGGGAGACAATACCCGGTGCCAGGGCACATGTCATGGAAGCGACGCATGGGTGTGGTGAAGTGTGTACGATGCTAGGGGCACGACATTGTGATAAAGAGCCTGGGGGCATAACAGTATTAGCGGCATGGTGCATGGGTGCAACAGACTGTCTTGTGGACGGTGCGTGACCGTGAGTGACAGTCATTGCGGTGACAGCGTACGGGTGTCGTACGGTCGCGGGTGATGAGTGAGCATTTGCAAAGACGGTGTGCTCAAATGAATAAAGGAAAAAGGTGGTCGTAGACCCCCCCCCCCCTCCCCCCTCCTATGGTAAGGGTGCCCCCCCCCCCCAGGAGGTGGCCGACCCCCTGCCAAGGGTGGTGGCCAACCCCCTTAAGGTGGTAATCGCCCCAAGCCTATTTTTGCATATTTTCCTAAGTGTTGGTGGGGCCAAAGTCACTACATTGGCGACAAAAATAAATTTAGTAGAATTGCCGTGAAAAGTTAATGAAAAATGCACATGACTTGAGCATGCATTTTGACCGGTTGAAAGATTGACCGTTGAAAATGTAACATGTCACATAAAATGGGACTCTAGGTGGGCCCTTGGGTGTGACCAGAATGAGTTGGGAACACAAGTGAACCACAAGGCTGTGTTTGGCGCACAGGATGAGACCTTCGGATAGGATAAAAATAATCATATGCAGCATTTGGACTCGCTAATAACGGACAGATAAAAAATCCGAAGGATGGGTATTATCCCACTTAAGTGGGATAATTCGGTACCTAGGGGGTGGGGTTTGATCTGAAGGCTACAAGTGAACCACAAGGCTGTGTTTGGCGAGCCGGATGAGACCTCTGGATATGATAAAAATAATCTTATCCGGCGTTTGGACACGCTAATAATAGACAGATAAAAAATCTGGAGGATGGGTTTTATCCCACTTTAAGTGGGATAATTCTGTACCTAGAGTGGGGGGTGGGGGTATATTGTTTTAATCCTAAGCGCTTAGGATAAGAAAAAGTCAGGCTACAATTGAAAAGGAGAGCAAAGGGGAAAAGGAAAGAGATGACTTCCAGCAAAACCCATCTCCGCCGCCGACCATCTCCTTCGTTTCCCAGCAAACTCTGCCACCAACAAGACCCATCTCTACTGTCGGCCGTCTCCTACCGGTAAGTCCCTTTCCATCCTCTTTCTCCTCCAATCTCTTAACTCTTCTCTACAAAATTTCCGTCTTTTCTTCCTCTTTCATTGTGTCATGTGTTTCATAGATGGATTCCAACTTTATTCCATCATTTATGATGTCTTTTTTAGATGGATTCCATACAATAGTAACAATCTTTGTATCTAGTTTGATTTTTTTTCAAGTAATCAGTTCTGTTGTTTGTAAATTTATTACATCCAGCAAATGTTTGATAAAATGTCTGAAAGAATGAAACTTTACGTGCATTTTCTGTTTAAGTAACAAGGCATCTCAACTCATTCAGGTACTCAGGAGTGTTACGAAATCGCTCTAGATAAATATGTATAGAACACGAGAACTCAAATCCACTTTACACAAGTCAGATTTCCAACGCTCCCTCACGTGTATCTTTCAACTGTTTTCCTACTCAAAGAAGGACTATTCTTTCTTGCCCTTAAACATAATACGAGACACCTTACTTATACTTAGAGATAAGTAATGATCTTCTCTATCCAACCAATGTGGGACAAGATGTCTTATATACTAAGGGCCAAGTTACAACCTTCTTTGAGTAACCGATGTGGGACATAAATACAAGACATATATCAACAATCTCTACCTTGGCTTGTATTAACAAACCACTCCATAGGAAAAGTGTAATATGCATTTAGAACCTTCTTCAGGTACTCCACCTTGCATCCTCTTTAAAGGTAGGGATGCACTTCACCTCGAACTCAGCAAGAAAGAAGATGAATCAAGCTCAAGGAATGCTTGAACTTCTCTGTCGTGAGCATATCGGCTGCGTTGTCATTAGTGTGAATCTTGTGCGCTACAATTTGTCTAGAATTAATCCATTCCCGGACCTAATGAGAACGTAAATCAATATGCTTGGTCCTTGCATGGAAAACCTGATTCCTTGCCAAATCCATTGCACTTTGACTATCACACTGTAACAAAACACCACGCTGCTTGAAGCCAAGCTCCTCTACTAGTCCCATCAACCATAATGCCTCCTTAGCTGCCTCTGTCAAAGCCATGTACTCCGCCTCCATAGTTGACAATGCTATAGTAGACTGTAACACTGATTTCCAACATATCGGCCCTCTATAGAATGTAAAAATATATCCAGTCGTGGACCTCTTGGAATCCAAGTCCCCAGCATAATCAGAATCCACAAAGCCAGAAACCTCACCTTTTACCCCATCACGATCAAACATGATGCCAAAGTTGGTCGAATCTGCTAGGTAGCGGAAGATCCACTTCACTGCATCCCAATGCTTCTTTCTTGGATTTCCCATATACCTGCTGAACATACTAACTGCATGTGAGATATCAGGTCTGGTACACACCATGACATACATTAGACAACCAACCGTATTTGCGTACGGTACTCGAGACATATACTCAACATCTTCTTCTGTATTAGGACAAAGTTGTGAGGATAACTGAAAATGAGCTCCCAATGGTGTACTAGCTGGTTTAGCGTTGAACATACTAAACCTCTCCAATACTTTTTCAACATAACTTTTCTGAGTTACCCACAACTTTCTTGCCTTTCTATCTCTATGAATCTCCATACCAAGGATTTTTTGGCAGAACCAAGATCCTTCATATCAAACTCTCTACTCAACAATTTATTCAAGTGCAGAATATGAGACTTACTCTTCGCAGCAATCAACATATCATCCACATATAATGTAAGCAACAACAGTGAACCATCATCAAGGACTCGATAATACACACAACAATCATACTCACAACAAGAGTAACCATGAGTTACCATGAATGTGTTGAATCGCTTACACCACTGCCGAGGAGACTGCTTCAAACCATATAAGGACTTTTTCAGCTTGTACACATAGTCCTTCTTTCCAGGCTCAATAAATCCCTCGGGTTGCTGCATGTAGATCCTCTCCTCCAAATCACCATGGAGGAAAGCTGTCTTCACATCAAGCTGCTGCAACTCCATATTCTGCACTGCTACAATGGACATTATCAATTTGATAGAAATGTGCTTCACCACTAGCAAAAAAATCTCATTATAATCAATTCCCTCTTTTTGAGAATACCCTTTTGCCACCAGTCTTGCCTTGTACTTCTGATCTTCCTTTTTTCTATAAACCCACTTGCATCCAATAGCCTTCACACCCTTTGGAAGTTTAACTAATTCCCAAGTCTGGTTCTTCTGTAGAGATTCCATCTCCTCTTCCATTACTGTCAACCACGAGTTACCATCCTCTGCCTCGACAGCCTTGTTGTAATTGGTAGGATCTTCACTTCCCACGATTAGTGCAAATGAGACCAAGTCCTCAAAACCATACCTTTGAGTTGGTTTCTTGGTACGTGGCTCTCTATCTCTGACTAGATTCCAAGAATCACTAGGATACTCCTCTAGATCCCTCTAAAGACTGCTCATCAGCAGATCCATCTCTAGACTCATTAGTAGATTTTGTCCTCTGCTCATGCAACTCTATCTCCACTGTGTAACCACGTCTCTTGCTAGAAGTTGCATCCCAATTCAACATATGTGCTTCATTGAATACCACATCTCTACTGATCACCCTTTTCTTGGCCACTGGATCCCATAACCTATATCCTTTTACTCCTTCCTCATACCCATGGGATATACATTCTTTGACTTAGGATCAAGTTTGGATCGTTCTTCATTCTGAAGGTGAACATATGCAGGACAACCAAAAATTCTCATTGCAGAAAAATTAACTTGTTTACCAGACCATACCTCTTTCGAGAACTCGGTGATTAACATAGTTATGAATACCGTACTGGAGTTCGTACTATTTTTTTCTATAAAATGGTACGTATTGGTACCGGTACCGTCTCAAAATTTTCATCAATATTATATATATATATATATATATATATATATATATATATATATATATATGTGTGTGTGTGTGTGTGTGTGTGTGTGTGTGTGTGTGTAATATTCATTTATTGACGAACATACCCACACCTCCTCTAAAATACAATATTTGTTATATAAAGCTTGAATTACCTTAATTTTCAATAAACTACTGGTTCCCAAATAAGTTGTTTATCCGACTCTTTTTCGACAATCTCGTTTGCAAACTTTTATGTTAGAATAAGCTATTTGTCAATAACAACGTTTTTGAGTTCAAAAAATGTGTTGTTTTTTAAGTGTGTGCGCGCGTATAAGAAAAGCAGTACATTATCTACATGAAAGAATATGATCAAAGCTTCCAAGTTGAAGTACATTAAAGTTAAGAGAAGATCAAAAACTTATCAGGAAAGATTTTACAAATTGTGATGAATATTATGAGTAAAAGGCTACAGAGGCTTTGGTATAATAGAACTTAAATATTTTTCTATTTAATCGTTATAAGGTCAATTTATAAAATTTTTAACAAAATTTGTTACTTTTACATTTTTTAAGGGACCGGTACAAAACACACTATCTCGGCCGGTACGTAGTTCTCGGCTGGCATTGTTTGTATCGGCCGGTACAGAGAGGTATTTTGACCGGTACAAAATGTAAGGGATACTGTACTAGTAAAAGGTAAAAGCGGTACGTACTGGCCGGTACCGGTACGGTATTGATAACTATGGTGATTAATGGAAGATAATGGAGAACGGTTGATCAAGTAACAAGCCGTGTTAATAGCTTCAGCCCAAAAACTCTTAGGCAAATATGCATTCAGCCTCATGCATCTAGCTTGCTCCAGTAAGGTTCTATTCATCCTTTCGGCAACCCCATTTTGCTCCGGAGTCCTCTTCATTGAAAAGTGCCTAATGAAACCCTTATCCTTACAAAACTGCAGAAACTCTTATCCTTGTATTCCATGGCATTATTTGATCTGAAGTACTTAAGCTTCTTACCCATCTGATTTTCAACTCTAGCCTTCCACTGCTTAAACACTTTGAAAACTTCAAACTTATGCTTCATAAAGTACACCCATACCTTCCTTGAGAAATCATCTATATATAAAGTAACGAGCTCCCCCATTTGAGACATGCTTGATTGGTCCCCAAACATCCGAATGCATATATTCCAAAACCCCTTTACTAGTATGAGAAGCAGCTTTGAAACTAACTCATTTCTGCTTCCCAAACATACCAAATTTGCAGAGGTCCAGCTTACATGATTTCACTCCCTACAACAATTTGCGCTTGTGAAGTTCCAGCATACCTCATTCACTCAAGTGTCCGAGCCGTTTATGCCACAACTCAGAGTTATCATTGCTAGAACTTGCATGAGTTGATACTGAAGCTCTGCCTATAACTGTATTCCCCATCAGTTTATACAAATTTCTAGTTTTCTGACCTTTCATTATCACCATGGTACCTTTGCTAACTTTCATGACTCCACCTTTTCATAGATATACTGCAATCTAAAGAATTGAGTGTGCCTAAGGAAATCATATTCTTTTTTAAGTCAGGTATGTACCTTACATCACCTAGGGTTCTCACAATCCCATTAAACATTTTAATTTTATTGGTACCTATCCCCACGACTTCACAAACAGTGTCATTACCCATTAACACGGTACCACTGTTACATGGAGTAAGACAATCAAACCATTCCTTATGTGGGCACATATGAAACGAACATGCAGAGTCAAGAAACCATTCCGTTGAAAAATTGTTGTCTTTAACTGATAAGAGATTACTTTCTTGCTGCTCAACCAAGGAAACCAAGTAGAGATCACCATCACTACTTTTGTCACGTTCTTTAACAACATTAGCATTGTTCACATGTTTCTTTCTATTATTCTTGTCCTTCCTTTCTAGACACTTCCTTGCAATATGACCAATCTCTTTACAATACCAGCATTGAATACTAGACTTGTCCTGCTTTTCACGAGACTTAGACCTGTCCTTTCTATGTCCTGGATTTCTGCTTCTAGACCGACCTCTGCCTCTTCCATGACCATTCTTATTTTCAGACCTTACCACCAGACCTTCACCTTGACTTCTTGAACTCGTCCCATTAACTCTGCTCGAGTCCATAAGAGCCGACATAACATCATCAACAAGCAAAGTCTCCTTCCCAATAAGCAACGTAGTCTTCAAGGTCTCATATGATTTTGGAAGAAAAGATAACAACAAAATCGCCTGATCTTCCTCCTCGAGTTTAACATCTATACTAGATAATTGGGACACCAACCGGTTAAATTCTGATATATGGTCACTCAGATCTGAACCTTCATCCATCCGTAACTGGTACATATATTTCTTCAGATATAACCGATTCGACAAAGATTTTGACACACATATCTTCTCCAATTTCTGCCACAGAACTGTTGGAGAAGTCTCTGTCAAAATCTAGTACTTAACGTTCAGGGCTAGATTCAACCGTATCATAAATACAGCCTTAGCCTATAATTTCTCCCAATCATCCTGATTGATCGACTTAGGCTTATTCCCCAGTAAAGGCTTGAGCAATCCTTACTGCACAAGGATATCCTTCACTGTGCTCTGCCATATGCCAAAATTCGTCTTCCCATCGAACTGTTCACAGGCATACTTCATGGTCATGTTGTTCGACATATTTATCCTCTCAAATCGATTTCAATTTTGCCCCAAAAAAATAAACCTGGAATGCTCTGATACCATTTGTTACAAAATCGCTCTAGATAAATATGTATAGAACACAATAACCAAACAAGAAATATGAGAGAACTCAAATCCACTTTGCACAAGTTAGATTTACAATGCTCTCTCACGTGTATCTCTCAACTATTTTTCTACTCAAAGAAGGACTCTTCTTTCTTGCCCTTAAACATAATACAAGACACCTTACTTATACTTAGAGATAAGCAATGATCTTCTCTGTCTAATCGATGTGGGACATAAATACAAGACATAAATCAACAAAGAGTATTGACCAATTGACCTAAATAGTCAAATTCAGTAATATGCAAGCCTTGATCATCAATATGCTTCAGATAACGAAAGACTAGAGCGATATTTGATCTACTAAGAAGCTGATTGGTATTGGAGCTTATTAGATAATTTAGGTATGATTAACTAGAGGAAGTAAGTCCTACGGCTAGTCTTATAAAAGAAACCCAGTGACCTAACCTCTGATGGTCAAATGTGGGTTTCTTTTGAGTGATTTTGTTGTTAGTGGTGGGAGTGGTGGGTCAAATGGAATACCTTTGCCGATAAAAATGAGATGACATCATTCTTTTTAGATTATTCCTTCAATACTTTTGTTTGGCCAGAAAGATAATCCATTTGACACCTTTTGTATGATGTAGTTTATGACAGTGTCGATTGGCCATTTGCATAGGACATCCACTTGGAATCTACTAGAATTTTATAGGTGACTGTATTTAAGTTACTAATTCTCATAACTTGGTTTGCTTACTGCGTGTAGAAGCTAATGTTGGTGTATTTTGGTGTCCTCATTGGTTTTCTTTCCTTTTTTTTTCTTTTATGAACTAGTGGTGTTTGATTGTCATAACATGGATGGTGAAAGAGATGAAGAGATTGCAGTTTACCAAGAGAAGGAGGACACGAGGTAGCATGAATGATGGTTTTGCTAGGGAATTGCAAGACTTAACATGTATGTTTGCAACATACATGGAAAGTACTCGTAAGAGAATGGAATCGCTGACAGGAAGGCTTGGTAATGCTAAAGATGCATCCCATGACAGGAAGAAAGTTTATGACGAGCTTTGCAGGATCGATTTTTTTTTTTTTTCCAGAAAGGCTTGTTGATGTGTTTCTTTGCCTTCCTGATGATGCTAAAGCATCGTATGCTTTTATGCTACTTAATACCGATGTGTAGTTTGTTTCACTATCACTTTTCTAACAGTTATTAGTTGTCATCGATGGACTTGTAACGACGACTATTATTTTGGACTACCAACTGTTTATTCGTTTTAAATTGTCATCGATGGACTTGTAGCGATGACTATTATTTTGGACTATCACTTGTCTATCGGTTTTTAGTTGTCAACGTCATTGGACTTTTAGTTTTATGGATGATATGTAATGATGAATTGTTTAATATTTAAGCTTATGAAAGGTTGTTTAAGAATTCACTACTATATATCTTTATCTTGTGAATGGTTGTTAGTTTCATTGGTGAGTTCATTTATATATCCTTTTCTTGTGATTGGATACACGTCTTTATTTGCAAAGTCATGCTTGGATTATATTTCACGTTATTCAAGATGGGACTTCCAAACTTGGTGAAAGGGGACTTCGAGTTTTTTTTTATTATTATTTATGTCATCTGGCCAATATTTGTTGTGCTGCCAAATATAGTCAGCATGATATTACTAATTATCTGGCATGTAATCCTGGTTTGATCCAAACACTGGGCAGGATAATTATCTTATCCAGCGTTATCCGTCAGGTTATGTTATCATTACTTATCATGTTGACTTATCCAACGTGCCAAACGCAGCCCAAAAGTATGAAATAGACAAATGGACCGTTCTGTACCCTCTTCATCTTCAGATTCCTCTAAAACTTTCCCAAACTACACCTGATCAATAGTGAAGAGGATAAGTCAGAATTTAGCAAATCACACGTAAAGTCTGTTCCCAATTTATCAAACATGTTCTTCATTCTTTTCTCCACGAACTCTAAAACCATCGCATAAAATGGCAAAAGATTAACCAAGATAATGCAGATGGGTTTACAAAACCTAGATCGAAATCTGAAAAAAAAAATGTAGGGACGACCAAAGTCCACTTTCTATTGGAGATCACAAATCCTAAGATCTATAAAACGGAATTTATAGTAGATTTTGGGTGATGGGAGTTCTGAAGTTATCTACAACAAAAGACAATGTTGTTTCAAATAGTGAGGGTTATCCGGTGTTTTGGATTTTGAGTTTCGCAATTAATTCAAAGTACAACTCACAGACCTGATAGTAAAAGCCATGGGAGAGGAGAAAGGAAGAGTAGAGGCAGCAAGGCACTGAAACTCCCTATCCAGCCTGTTAACTCAAGTTGGGGATTGATTTTAGGAGGATAGCTTACGTGCCATCATCCTGTTCACTGAATGTGAACCAACGGATTAGATTAAGGCTACAGCACCCCCGCTGTAGATACCCCAACAGCAATCCCTGTCCGTTCTTGTTTGTAGGGACAGCAGAGGTGCTATTGTCCCCATCCCAACCATCCAATTTTAATCCTACGCTCTACAAACAGCCACGGCACCCAAGTCAGGTAAAGCCTTTGGTTTGAGATTTCTTTCTCTCTCTTCAACATATTTCTTTCTCTTGCTTTTCATGGAGAAGGTTCTGTCATTGCAGATTATAGTATTGCTATTAAGCTACTTTGCCTTACATGATCAATCCTAACTTCTGTCAATGCAATCTTCTTTCACATCTGAAGGGGCTTCTTGGGTCTTCATGTTATGCTTTATTAGCTTCTTGGGCTATTGTACTAATGAGAAGCTGAGGGTTGAGTAAGAAGAAGAGGAAGATGGAGACAACAACACCTCTGTTGTAACCATGGTTACAGCAGAGTATCTGTGTCCTGTTTGTAGGTATGTTGTATTGTCCGTTCTTGCATGTTTTTCATCCTTTTAAAGCTAAAAATCATTCTTTAGTACAATAGATAATATTTTAGCACCACACAAATGGTGGTGTAGTGAACAAGGAGTAAGAACTTCTATCGTTTAAAAAAAAAAACCAATACAAAAGCCTCGTTACTTAATATTACTGATATTTGAACCCATGACCATGAGACTAGAATGGAGCTCTATATCACAGTGCATCACCAGTATAGATGTCGCAATATCTAGCTAGCGATGTTTATTCAAAAGTATTGCTAATCTCCCTCACAAACATTGGTAAGTGAAAAGCTTCTTTTGGACGAAGACATAAGGGTACGCTTCAATGTTACAGTTTTCCGCGTGACTGTACATTGTAATGATATAAGAGATATTCTTACTAGCATTATTAAGCACTTTTTTTTTTTCCTGAAAGTTAGGGTTTAAAATGAATTAAAGTTAGGCTTAAGTCTTAATAAGTCAGCACTCGTATAAAATTTTGAGCATTTTCTCGTCATGCAGGTTTCAGATATCTTTAATTGATACATCCAAAAATAAAACGGGTACGATTTGATTATTTTCTGAAAACTACTTTGCATGTGTCTTGCACTACAAGTTAAAAACTTTTATATATGGTGCTTTGAGTACTTCAATATTAAAAAGAGATAAATCATTCCACAGTTCGATGCAAAACAGTTTGGAATTGACTATTTGGAGTATCCGGATTGCTGACAATCCAAGAATCTAAAAGCAGCATGCATTTTTGGAGACCTAACTTTTGACCGGTAAGGAAGCACAGGTCAATGATATTTTGTCTTTAAATCAATTGTGATTTATGGTTCCCTACCATAAATCACAATTGATTTATGGTTCCCTACAATTGCCCAGTCTCGAAATGACCTTTTGTATTCACGACATCCTGCTCATATTGTGATTTATGGTTCCCTACCATCTTGGTGTATATATATTGGTAATGACCTATTATTCTCCACTGGTCCAGAATCCTGTGCCAAGTACGGGACGTTTTATTAACAGTAATTTATTTTAATAATTTTAAAATGCATAATAAAATATATTACACAATTTTATAGTTTTAGGTGTCAAAGGGTTATGGCAATCTGGATGTGCTCTTGCTTTTTTCCTCGAAAATGTATGCTGTCCTCACTCAAGCACCGGTCGAGGATTTGTTCCAGGTAAGGATCATATCATCATCACCTATATACAAAACAAAGACTTGTTCTTGTAGGTACGTTGTTATCTTTAAAATGAGAAGCTTTAGTTCCAAAACAATCTTATATAGTATACAATATAAGACAAATGCTATTTCATTCTCTTACATGTTTTCATCATTTTTCGAGCTAAAAATGCATACTGTAATCATAATTGTTAATCTTTTAGCAAGAAACAAAGGGTAGAGTGGCATATAAGGGCTGAAAGCCGCCTATCAGTTTAAAGAAAATAATACAAAAGTTTCCCCTAGTATTTTTTCATCAAGAGTGATACTTGAACTCCACTTGTTGCCACATAAGTAAGCTTTATAGTTGTCTCCAGATGTCCTACATTTGTTGTTACGGAGTCACTTCAGTCACAAAAGTCGGGCTCTAATGGTTAGAATGGAGCTCTATATCAAAGTGCATCACCAGTGTGGGTGTCAATATCTAGCTAGCGACATTTATTCAGAATTATTGCTAATGCCTTTTGTAATCGTGGGTCAGTGAAAGAACTGCTTACGGACGAGTACATAAGGGTACTTTTAAACTGTTATGATTTTAGGGGTGGCCGTACATATTAATGCTCGAAAAAATATTCTTACTAACATTATTAAGCACTATTTTCGGAGAGTAAGAGTTCAACATAAATTGAAATTTTACTTAACACTTTTTGGTCGTACAGGTTCGAGATATCGTTACTTGATACATCCAAATATAAAATCGGTACTGTTTGGTTTTTATCCGAAAACATGTTTTCATGTGCCTTTTAGTACAAGGGAAAAACTTTTATAAACACTTTTTGTCTATGGTGCTCAAAGTCTTTCAATATAAAAAGAAAAACTGATTCCATAGTTTCCGATGCAAAAGAAGTTGGAATAGATTATTTGTGAGTGCCGGGTCGTCGTAAATCCAAGAGAATGGTCTAGAAGTAGTGTACATTATTCGACCCTAATTTTTGACCCTTGTGGACTTACTGACCCCGTGAGTAGTTAAAACAATTGTATGGAAGAGCTCTATGCCACAAATGAACCGCTACACCGTTTTGAATGCCAAGAGCGGCCGTTTAAAGATAGTTTTAGAGCACATTTTTTATTTACATGAGAAACTTTCCTTCTAGGCGGTTCTTTAGGGATTTTACTTAAAGTTCACTGTTATCTATTGCTTTATGAGTCTAGAATGCTCTAGTGTTTTCTATTTACCTTCTCCTCTAAGTTTAAGTCTATAATATAATTTCGTTATGTAATTGCTTGTTCCCCAACGAATAAGATTAATTTTCGATACACTTAAAGCTTATTTTTAGCTCTCTGAGATACCACATGTCCATAAAACTTTGTCTTTGAACTATTTTTTTTGTTATGGAATTGAGATTCGCTTGTATATTTAAGGAGTCCTTGCTGCATCCCAGGATTTATCTTTTTTTTTTCTTTTTGTGGATTTGAAAAGCATCGAAAAGCTAAAAATACTAGAATTGACGTTACTTACACTTAACAAAATGATGCCTAAGCTTTAAAATAGAGAGAGAGAGAGAGAGTGTGGCGGGGGTGGGAGGGTGGGGGGAGGGGGGAGTAGTGGTGTTTGAGGGCCAAGGAGGCTAAATCACGTCATTTTCATACTAAAACACTCTTTTATTGCTACCAAAACTAAGAAAAGTTCACTATGCACATGTCACTGGTGACAAAAATATGAAAATTTAGAAAAAGGGTTGTGAATTACCCCCATCAGTATAGAATCCGAGGAAATTCCTTTCAACGACAGTACAAAAATAACAAACTCAATAAATCATTAATAGGCTCAAATAAACTTTAATTTTCTGTTGTGTCTAAAAAGTTTGTTACTTTAGCATTCAAAAGTTGAACTTTTATGCACAAAATCCCAAGTCATTTTATAATCAAGGCTTAGTATGCTAACATGCAGTGAAAGAATCTTAGCAACAATCTCTTGCGCAATGCTAATTTGGCAAAAGCCTCCTAGATAAGAGATTGCTAGTTTTGCGACAAGGTTTTTGAGATAAGTGTCCCTAATTAAAATCCGTGCGTTGTCATTGAAAGCAGTACAAAATGCGGGGTAACAAATTTTGACACTGTGTTCAAAATACGGTCTAGTGGTTAAATACTATGAACTTTTCCCTATCAAAAAATTGGCAAAACGAATACGCATTGCTTTAATTTTTATTTCATAAGTGATGACAACTTCCAAATTTATTTATTTCAGAGTATAACGTCAAAAAAATTCCGTGGATTACATCTTTCTGGAACGTATAACACACAAATACATAATGCTAAGAGTATCATGCTTTGCTAGATGATCCGCTGTAAAGTTTCCTTCCTAAAACAAAGAGAACAAGCTAGAGAGTCTCAAAACTTTCAATCCATCGAGCTCTTGCACTGGATCATCATCTTCTTCCTGGAAAAAAGATGAAAGATAGAAAGCCCAACCAGTTAATCTGTTTCACGAAGCAATTAATCTTGGGATTTTTTTTGTAATAATCAATGCAAATGAAAGGCCCCTGTAAAATCCCACTCATTCTCCCTTCACAGTCGTAGCTAATAATGGCAATTTGATGGTAACCAGTGCCTCAATGCTACAACTCACTCACGGTGTCAAATCGTAAGGAGTCATATATACGCATGAGTTTCGGTAAAGTTCGAAGCATGAGTATTCATGTGAGTTCATGGAATCATAGAAGTGCCTGAAGTTAGGGCCTCGCATGCAAGCGAGGAGAGCCAAATGTAGCCAAGGACAACTTGCGGGAAGGCAGTTCCACCGCATCACTCTGCGGCCAAAACCGGCATATCATCCTTGGCTGCAATTAACTCTCCACTTCTGCATGCAAGACTCCAAGACCATTGAGAAAGGACTATCTATGCTTACTTCAACTTGTATCTGCATTGTTTGTGCACTGCCCCATACTATATTTATAGGCTGAGCATGGCGACGCCAACATGTTCCAATATGGCATCGTCAACCTGAAACTTTTGTGAAGGGACAAAGTGAGTCCACTCAAGGGGAATCAACACGTCTGGATTTATTGAAGCATCTTATACTTGCTTCATCCTTGTAGAGTCCACTTCAAGCCTAACCACAAGATCTCTTTGGCTCCCACTTGCCAACCCATGATCAAGTCAACCAGGGATTGCAAAAGTTATTGGCTAGCCGCTAGCTTTGATGTACAAGTTGAGCTATTATTGATGAAGTGCTGGTAAAACCTTGGGGCAGGAGAGTTGCTGGGTGGCATAAAGGGTAAACTTTTGCATGATTTTCATTCTTGGCTTAGGAGAATACATTTTGAGTTTGAAATTCAGAATGCTCCTGTATTTATGTAACAAAACCCTAGCCCAAATGTCACATATTACATGCAACAACTGTTTGCAGCTTCATATACATGTAATCATTTGTCAACATCGAGGATATACGTGGATGGCTTAAATGCATCTGAAGCCGCAAATCATAGCAAAATTAATGGCCCGAGAGCATTTCTTATCTTTATTTTGGTAATCTGCGGATAGTATTAGAAGTCACTGTTACAAGTAAAAGGACAACACTTTATGGAGCAAACGCAATCTGTAAGGCGTACCAATGCGTCACATAGACATTCTTCGGACATGGATCGGCTTCATATCCCTACACCTTATTATTTAGTGCCACTTTATGTGTTGAATTTTGTTTCAAGTAGTCGGCATTCAACCTCACCTTATCATTGCAATGTTAAACGTTGTCATACTCTCTAGAACTAATTTCCCTGTCTTTTTTTTCTTTCTTGTCTTTGTTTAATTGGCTTCCAACTTTAAGGAACCTCATGTATCCAGAATGCAACCCAACTTTTCCATATGTCATTGTTAATGGAGTATTATATTTTCCCGATGTGGGATCGATATCTCTCAACATACCCCCCCTCACGTGTGGCCCGACTGATTTTTGAGTTGGCTTAACTCTGATACCATGTGAAAGTATCCAACTCAAAACTACTTGGTAACGAAAAGAGAGACATACAAGGCTTATATATTGAAGTATTACTAGTTATTTATCTGATGTCGGATTTATACCCAATTTGGGATTGGTATATCTCAACACTTGCAACATAGCTCCTCGTCGGCAACAATTTTCCCACATGGCACCGTGCTATCTGAAGGAAAACAGAAACGCCATGAAGGAGAAACTATACGGATATAGTTTGAAAAAGCAAAGAAATAGAAAGATAATGAGTAAGGCAGTTAGAAGTGGAAAGTTTCCGCCTATACAAATCCAAGGATTAGCAAACTGAAGGATAAAAGGTTTGATTCATTTAAAACTTGGTCTGGGAAACTTGAGAGGCAGTTGTCAAATTTGCGTGGAAAGCAACAGGAAACGGAGCCAGAGGTGAGCAATCAGAAGAAAGCAGACGTGGAGACTTTACCTGTGGACCGATACTTCGATGCTTTGGAAGAACCGGAGTTAGAAACCCTCAGGGCACGTGTTATCGACCTTTTGTATTCACGACATCCTGCTCATATTGTGATTTATGGTTCCCTACCATCTTGGTGTATATATATTGGTAATGACCTATTATTCTCCACTAGCCCAGAATCCGTGTCAAGCACGGGACGTTTTATTAACAGTAATTTATTTTAATAGTTTTAAAATGCATAATAAAATATATTACACAATTTTATAGTCTTATGGTTATTTCATCAAAGATAGTTACTTTAATTTTTGGCTTGAAACTTTCTTGTAATAAAATAAATTAACTCTTCTGGTAAAATATCAATAAGTAATGTCCTTGTGCATATTTGCTAATTATAATTATATACATGAAAAAAATTAAAAATTTATTTAGTACACAAAAAAATAGAAAAAATAAATTCTACTAATAAAAATATGCTGAGAACACATTGAGATCATTATTTTCTAAGTATCTTTTAAAAATAATTTGTACATTTCAATAGGTTGTCCATAACATTAATTATATATTAGTTTAATTTTGAGACAAAAAAATTTTGGTCCATATATTTGTTTATAGCATGTGATTTATAAAAGTTAATTAACACGACTAATTAAGTAAGGATGATGTGGCGTTTTTAGAAAGCAAATGTAATCCACTAACAAAACATACAGAGAAAATAATAATCAGTGCATGAGGTAATTATATAAAATTTAAAAAGTTTACCCAACCTGACTGTATAGGATAGCTCAAAACCTCGTAGTAAAGAAATTCACTACAAGAAACAGTGCCTTTAGCGACCGCGACTGGCGGTCGCTAAAGGTGGCAACGCGGTCGCTAAATGGTTTTAGCGACCGCGTTAGGACGGTCGCTAAAACGGTCGCTATAGCCCAGGTCGCTAAATTTTAGCAACCGTATTAAAATTCGGTCGCTAAATTTAGCGACCGCGTTGACTATATTTAGCGACTGCATAAGGCGGTCGCTAAATATTTTTTAATTTAAAATTTTTATTTTTTTAATATTTTTTATTAAATTATATTATATATTTAACGACTGAAATAGCGACCGCGATATTTAGCGACCGAATTAGCGACCGCAACTGGCGGTCGCTAAATAATTAAAATATTTTTTTAATTTTTTATTATTTTTTTAAAAAAATAATAAAAATATTTAGCGACCGCACTTATTTAAGTTAGCGACCGCAAATGTCGGTCGCTAAATAATTTAATTTTTTTAAAATATTAAAATTAGTGACCGCTTTGTTTTATTTAGCGACCGTATATCGCGGTCGCAAAACCTGGCTTTGCAAAAAAAA
Organism: Escallonia herrerae; assembly: GCA_033070095.1. Lineage (NCBI taxonomy): Eukaryota > Viridiplantae > Streptophyta > Magnoliopsida > Escalloniales > Escalloniaceae > Escallonia > Escallonia herrerae. The sequence goes on along the minus strand of JAVXUP010001637.1, from coordinate 76,326 downwards.
AAAATTTGCAGGTCAAATAACCTGTCCAAAACCTGTCGCATAACTAATATCAATTCACATCCAATCCAATCGATCCAAAAACCGATTTAACCTCAGTTGAAATGATTTTGAATGAATGCGTTGAAAGCTTTCAACGTATTCATTCAAAACTGTTTTAACCCCCTGTCCCGCATTCATTCAAACAGCAGCTCGCATTCATCAAAGTATAAATAAACGTTAACATATGCATTAAAATAATAGAATTCATACAGTTAAGTACCGACGATCAATTCAAAACAAGAGCATAACATTCAATGCATGATGGCACGTTCGATCCAACAACATCTTCATCGCCCCGGGAGTCACCGACACTAGGATCATCGGTATCGCCCTGCACGAAGCCATACAAATGATTCAACATCATATATCAAATCAAGATCACATGAAAAAAATTGTATTACAAGTAGTTTGGGGTCCTTCATAATTACGTAACCGTCACCCAGCAGCATCCGCATGCGCGCATCAAACATTGTGTTGAAGCACTCTACCAACGTCGCAGCTGCCGCTTTTGCCTGAGAACCGGTACAACTGGTCTCGCCTGTCGATTGAGATATGCCGGCTAGCAATGCTCGTGCGGACTAACGAGGGTGAGCGAGTATACGGTCCTTCCTAGGACCCCCAGTAGTGTCTGACCACAACGAGAACTCGTCCACTGTCTGGCTACCATCTGGCTGGGAGTTGGCCCGAACTCTCTCTTTAAATAAACTCTGTATAAGAAAACAACAAAAATGTTAGAGAAATTCTATTGGCCATAATCGCAAAAAATGCAATAGGAATACAAAAGTAATACATGAGTTACGTGCTCACCGCAAACTGCTCGGCGCTTTCAGACACCCACTGTCCATCACTATTCTGGTGTGTGGGCTCAAAATGGCGGAGCCTCGTAGGGGGCCTCCTGTCAGGGTCCTCCTCCATCAACTTTAGCTCGTGCACGGTAAATGGACGGGAACCAGCACTGTGCTTCATCTTCTTCTCGCTACGAGTCATCTCCGTGCCTCGCTCACTCAGCTTCGCCCAGTCTGGAGTACTCCAATGCGACACCAGCTGCCTCCACATGGTTCTGGAGAAGTACTCGGGATTGTGGTCTCTGGTCATAGATATATCTGTCGTACCCGCCCGAGCTAGCGCCCACCTCCTCGCATTCAACATCCATTTCTTATAGTTCTCGGCACAATGCCACTCCCACGCCTGCCTCCAGAGTTCTCGCTCTCCGTCCGACTCAAATTTGAAATAGTCCTGAACATAATTCAACACAATTGAAAAACACAGTTAGCAAGAAAAATTCAACGATAATGTACTTCTAAAACCGCAAAAGTAAAGCACATAAAAAATACTGCGCTCCTTACCAAAAACTTCCCCCAAATAAGCTCTTTGTCTGATTCTGTCCATGACCCCCACGTCGTATAGGGCTGTGGGAGGTGAGCCTTGATAATAGGACCGATCTTGGTCCTAACACAATCCTCAACAAAACTAATTACAAGAAATCACAGAGATACATCAATCCCAATATAAGTGCATATTACAATAGAATTGAGCTTTGCAAATTTAAAACATACTAATTGTTTCGGACATGAGCAGTAACCCTCTGCTCCGGGGTGGCTGGAAAAGGTATTCCGCGGGTGATACCTCGCGGTACAGATGAACTAGACGCTGCAGATGATGAAAAAGGAAATTATTATATTTATATTTATATATATTGCAAGTAATTGCTTTCAATCCGACACAAAACTAATATCGTCTCACCATGTTCTGAAGTAACTGATGACGATGACAGCTGCTCAGTAGTAGTCGCATCACCAATCCTAGGGAGGGGGGCTGACTGTGCCGAAGCAGCTCCGCGACGGCCACCTCCACGACCTCGGGGTGCACTGGATCTCGGCATATCTACAATGTAGTTCGCCCGAATAATAAACAACTTAAGTGCAGAATTAAGTATGCTAACAATATGGCACTGCCAACTATAAAAGACAACCCAAATCAAATAGTCAACCACCATCAATTAATAACTAGAATATTTAAATAATAAACAGGCATTTCTAAAAGTACATTGACAAGAATTTTTTTACTCCAAACAGTCAATCACTATCACTAATAGACAACGGAACGTCTTCCTCCTCGTCGTCATCTTCGTCCCCTTCATCTTCATCGTATTCTTCTTCGTCGTCAACGTCTTCCTCAGTATCGTCGTCATCGTCATCACCATCATCATCACGGAGGGCTTCGGCATCGACCTCTTCTCCAGCATGCCTAAATCGCAAAGAGGCTCATCAACAACATCGTTATTCTCTTGAAGCGGTATCACTGTGGGAGCATCATCCTCTTGGTACATCTCAACGAACACATCATCATCAACAAAGCCTCTTTTTGTCTTGATAACGGTATGCCAATTTGGATCCTTCCTTATCACACCCTTTGCATAGAAGACCTGCGTTGCCTGAGCTGCAAATACAAATGGTTCGTAGGATCCGAGCCTTGACCTCATATTAACGTCTACAATCCCATGTCGACTAACTCGAATACCAGCTGTAATGTCAAACCATTTGCACCTGAACATTACCAGTCGATTACTGCTGCCATAATAGTCTAGTTCAACAACCTCCTCCAACTGCCCATAAAAATCACGTTCGCTATCATTATAACAGTCACCTTTGATCAAAACTCCACTGTTTTGGGTTTGTTTAGTAAGGTCAACTTCCATCGTGTTAAACCTAAACCCGTTGACAATGTACCCTTTATGACACGATACTAGTCTACTTGGGCCAGCAGCAAGCAATTTGAGACGGACATCAACTCCATCATGGACGGTCTACAACAACAAACAATTTGCACAGAGTATTAGCTTATCACATGTAGTCTATATTAGAAATGAACTGTAGGTTTTAGAACTTACGCGCTGTCAGAACCACTCAGGGAACGCGTTGTTTCGTATTTTTTCAAGTTGTCCATCTGATATCACAGGGTTTGCTAATAACACTTCCTCATCGTATTCACTGCATGTTATATGGCATTGTCGTTATATTATGTGAGTAAATACTATGAGAATGAAGGTATGTACGCAACTACTTACACTATGAATGGTGCAACTTCAGTGCAATTCATGAGAGCGTACAATGTTGCGGCAATATACTCCTCCTCGGATAGATATCGACTGCTACTTGCTCCAAGTGCACGACCAAGATGCTTGAATATGGAAAAACGCTCATCGAATTCTGTGTCGACACTATTGTCATTGCGACCAAGTCGACTCATCTTTGTATCAACATCAGTCTCAAAGTAAAGGGAACAGAAGTTGGTAAGCTCCTCAAGGATGTAAGCCTCTGCAATTGAACCTTCAACCCGGGCTTTGTTTCGCACCTTTTTCGTAAGGTCAAACATATACCTATGTAAGAAATAAGGATTGATTTCAGTAATCAACGCATGTGTGCAAGTATGAAATACAATTTAAAGATGGATGGGCGACATCACCTCTCAAATGGATACATCCATCGATACTGCACAGGTCCGCCCACTCTAGCCTCATATGCTAAGTGAATGGTCAAATGCTCCATCGAGTCAAAGAAGGACGGGGGAAAGATTTTCTCTAACTTGCACACTGTCTCCATAATGTTTTTCTCAAGAATCTTAATATCACTCTCTCGGAGCACCTTTGAGCACAAATCCCTGAAGAAATGACTAAGTTCAGTCAATGCTTCATTTACTGGTTTCGGCAAGAGGTCACGAAAGACAATTGGCATAAATCTTTCCATGAATACATGACAATCGTGACTCTTTAGACCATAAAACCGACAATCTGCAAGGTTGCAACAGCGTGATATATTAGATGCATAGCCATCTGGCAGCTTCAACAGTTTAACCAACTCGCACACCTGTTGTATCTGCTTTTTATCCAATGTATATACTGCTTTGGGCAAAACCAGCTTACCATTAACCATTCGTGGATGCAATTCACGCCGTATACCCATCACCTGCATATCTCTGCGTGCTTTTAAGTGATCCTTTGATTTGCCCTTGACATTCACGACTGTATTAAACACATTTTCGAAAACATTTTTCTCAATGTGCATAACATCGAGATTGTTGCGTAGAAGGAGGGTCGGCCAATAAGGTAGCTCCCAAAAGATGCTCATTTTCTTCCAGTTGTGTTTTTTTCCAAAGCCAGGAAGTTTTAGACTAGCACCACACTTTTCAAATGGTACCGCATCCATGTCAAGGTCCTTTACGCACATGTACACTTCCTCGCCAGACAATCTGTCACGTGTTTCAAGGCGACGCTCCACAGTTTTATCAAACTTATCTTTTTGCCTTCGAAATGGGTGATTAGGCGGTAAGAATTGTCTGTGACACCCCCAAAAGGAAGCCTTCCCCCCGTGCTTTAAGGTGAAAGCCTTACTTATTTCTATACAATAAGGACATGCCAACCTATCGTGTGTACTCCACCCACACAACATACCGTATGCAGGGAAGTCATTGATAGTCCACATGATTGCTGCCCTCAAGTTGAAGTTCTGTTTAAGAGATGCATCAAATGCTGGGGCTCCAACTTCCCACAGATTTTTTAACTCATCGATCAACGGCCGCAAGTACACGTCTATATTTCTACCTGGGCTCGTAGGTCCAGGAATGAGTAATGATAAAAACATGAATTGTTTCTTCATACACATGTCCAGAGGAAGGTTATACGGGACAATGATCACAGGCCACGTAGAGTAGGGTGTGCTAGAGTGCCCAAAAGGATTAAACCCATCGGTAGCGAGTCCAAGTCGCACATTTTGAACTTCTGCAGCAAAAGATGGGTGTCGATAATCAAATTCCTTCCATGCCTCTCCATCGGCAGGGTGTCTTAATAAATCGGGAACTTTACTGCGAACGTGGCTATGCCATCTCATGTGCTCTGCCGTTTTAGAAGAGTAGTACAACCTTTGAAGCCTTGGTGTCAGCGGAAAATACCGCAATATCTTTCATGCTATCTTTCTTTTAATCCCACTGGTCGGTTTATATCTTGCGTGTCCACAAACCGGACACTCGCTCAAGTCACTGTTCTCCTTCCAAAATAAGACACAATCATTATTGCAAGCATCTATCTTCTGGTACCCCAAACCAAGTTTCATCATCATTTTCTTAGCACTAGAGTACGTGTCAAGCAACTTCTCATCCTCTGGCAACATTTCTTTATTAAGCTTCAAAAAAGCATCAAAACCCCTATCACTTAGACCATGCTCAGACTTTAAGTGTAGCATCCTTGTCACAGCAGATAACTTGGTGTGCTTTGTACTTCCATTCCATATTGGCTCCTCAGAGTCTTGTAACAAATTATAAAATTTCTGTGCGCTCGGGTTTGGCTCTTCTTCCACATTAGGGTTACCATCGTTAAAATAGTTATCCCAATTAATCCCACTAGGCCCAGCTTCCATTACCATATGTTGATACTGGGAAAATCCCGGATCTCTAGGACTGTACTATCTGAACTCAGCGGTGACCTTAGTGGGCACCCTCAAAATTGGTTCCCCGTGCTGAGTCCAATTCGTATAGTTACTCATAAAACCTCTACGGAACAGATCAAAACTTACATCGTCGGGGGTTTTCCAACTTAACAGCTGACAATCATTGCACGGACATTTAATCGTGCCGTCATCCACAAACTCCCGTTGATTCAACGCAAATAGAATAAACCCGTTTACTCCCTGTCTAAACTCTTCTGATACCCCAATCCCACTTGGAGCAATCCTCCTTCGCATCCAACTTCTATCCACTGACATGATATATATCTCTCATTGTCTGTTAAGCCTATACAAGTCGAGTTCAAAATTAACCTTCAATTTGAAAAAAAATATATTGACCAGTCACTTACAAGTGAGTGTTAATCAGGATTAAGTATGGATGATTAGTGCTAATTAGCGCTATCAAAGCTCCGTGTCAGACACGTGTCTGAGGTGCCTGTGAGGTGTCGGGGTGTCAGACACCATACCTCGACTCACATAGACTGTCGGTGCTAATCAGTGTTAATTAGCTCTAATCAGGGGTAATCAGGATTAATTAGGGATAATCAGGGCTAATTAGTACTAATTAGGGCTTGAGTATTGCTAATAATTGCTAATCATTTTTAATCCGGGTCAATTAGAGCTGATTAGCCTAATTAGTGTTGACTAGTGCTAAATAGGGGTAATTAGGGGTGCTCAGTGTTAAGCAGGGCTGATTAGCATAATTATTGTCAATTAGCCCTAATCAGGGATAATTAGGGCTAATTAGGGCAGATTAGCATAATCAGTGTTGATTAGTGTTAGTCTAGGTAGCACAGACACGGACACTGTGTCTGACACCGACATCGACCGGGACATCGCAGAGAGATGTCGAACACGTGTCCGAAGGTGCTGGTGAGGTGTCGGGACGTCGGTAGTTGTCGGACACCATACCTAGACTCGTATAAAGTGTCGATGCTGCGTAGGTGCAAATTAGTGCTAATCAGTGTCAGTCATTGTTTATTAGGGATAATTAGCGCTAATTAGTGCAAATTAGGGTTATTTAGTGCTAATTAGGGCTGATTAGTGCTGATTATGCCTAATTACGTCTTTTTAGTGTCCATCAGTGCTAATTAGGACTAATCAGAGGTGATTAGTGCTAATTAGTGCTATTTAGGGCTAATCATAAAAAATTAGTCCTAATTAGGGCTATTAGTGTTAATTACTGCTAATTAGGGCTATTTAGTGTCCGTGAGTGTTAGTTAGGGCTAATTAGGGCTGATTATTGCTAATAATTGCTAATCATTTTTAATCAGAGTCAATTAGAGATAATTAGGGCTAATTAGCCTAATTAGTGTTGACTAGTGCTAAATAGGGGTAATTAGGGGTACTCAGTGTTAAGCAGGCCTGATTAGCGTAATTATTGTCAATTAGCCCTAATCAGGGATAATTAGGGCTAATTAGGGCAGATTAGCATAATCAGTGTTGATTAGTGCTAGTCTAGGTAGCACAGACACGGACACTGTGTCCGACCCCGACATCGACCGGGACATCGCAGAGAGATGTTGGACACATGTCCGAAGGTGCTGGTGAGGTGTCGGGGTGTCGGTAGTTGTTGGACACCATACCTAGACTCATAGTGCTAATTAGGGCTATTTAGTGTCCGTCAGTATTACTTAAGGCTAATCAGAGTTGATTAGCACTAATTAGGGCTATTTACTATTAATTATGGCTAATTAGAGCATAATAGTGCTAATGAATGCTAATTATTGTTAATTAGCACTAATAAGGATTAATTAGTGTTGATTAGGGCTAATCGGTGGCGGAACCAGAATTTCACCCCATGGAAGATGATTCTTATTAACCTAATTATCCTATGGAAGATGAACCTAATTAACCTAATTTCAACCCACCATGTCATGTTTCATAAGTGCGTTAACCTAATTTCAACCCACCATTCAACTAAATCACATATCTGATCGCCTCAATCCAATTGGGTCCCATCCTCCATCAACGATCTCAATTCTCAAATGCTCAATGCATAATTAATAACCTAAAATTAAAAATCAAATAATCAATGCTCAAATGGGAAAAAAAGCTGTTCAAAATGTACGTATCCGATATTTCAATCCAGTTGGGCCCCATCCTTTTTCAACAATCTCAATTCTCAAATGAACAAGTATGCTTTTAAAAACTGGCAAATGAACAAGTATGATTTTTAAAATCCTAAGACAGCTAATCCAACATGCACTAGTAACAACCATCTAAAATACTGTATTGTCTTGAAATTACGAGACATTCTAAAGATAACTAATAAGGCATGTAAAGCAAAACATAGCATGCATCCAACATATCCATAAGAACAAAGAAACTATGGCACAAAACATAAGATATAGACTCCATGCTTTACACATACTGCATGCTTACCTAATGAATTAAAACGAGGTTCTCTGCCCGCCACATTAAAACCATTAAAATCAAAAGTAAGTAGTAGAAAGAAATGCATACCCCTTGGATTCTCTTCCCAGTAAGTGCACACTTAGGTCCAAAAGAACAGACTTTAAGCTATCAATACTCCAAACTGAAGAAGAAAAGAGAATTAGTATGTGAAGTATGAACTCTGAAAAATGCCTTAGTATGTGTGAGACCCCATGTGTAATTGTTGTGATGCCTTGTCAGCGATTGTACCATCTTTCTTTTTCCCAAAGTTATTAACGACTCTATAGTACTATTAATGTTTCTTGCAATCATGGGATTTTTATCAGGAACAAGACGATATAGGTACAAAAAATATGTTGGAAGCCCCATAGTACATGTTTTGCAAGTTTTAGTGGCAGCTACAAGCAAAAGGAAGCTCAAAGTTCCATCAAGTGTTCACTTGCTATATGAAAATTCTCCTCAAGAGTCAAGAATTTGTCGCACTGAACAATTTTGGTATGTGATCAGCAATGAAACCTGTCTTCAATTTTTTTTGGGGGGGGGGGGGGGTAGGGGTCCTAGAACTTCATTAGTAAAAGAGAATAATACAAATGAAAATTAACTTCAGTTGCACCTAAGGCTAAAGATAGCACAGAACAGGTATTGCCCCAACCCTTAGCCGTCAATAGGATCCAATTGAAGGATCTGCAAACTAAACAATGAGGCTATAAACAGAAACTAAAACAACACTACCCCCCTGTATCAGCAACAACTAAAGACGACCACTCTTGTTGCCTCTGAGAAGAGAAATCTTATGAAACTTAGCACCATAGCCAGCCATCCAGAAACCTGCAGCGAACTTAATAGACACCCACCGTTGCACCAAAAATAGAGCTCGACGCCACCTATATGGGATGAGACCCTAAGCCCAAGAGGACCATAGAACACTTACCAACCCCGGTCCCACCCTGCCCTGACACCACCACCCCGTCCTCCCCAAGAAAGAAAGGAAAAAAAAAGAGGAGAGACAAAACAGACCACGACCAAATGCCACAAATACAACCCAACCCCACACAAACAGCACGGACATTGAAGGACACTAATTCGAAAGACCTAATTAATGCAAGCAAGGGACTTTAGGACCCAACCTAAGTGGCGCAATCTAACATAGATTAAAAGGGCAAGCACAAGACTATAAATAAGATTTCACCTTAGGATCAACAAGGAGGAGTTCGCCACATCAAGAAGAAGAGGGTCTACACCAACCACTCGCCAACCATCATTGTCCTGCAACGCCCAACCACGCACAACTGGAAAAGCAATGTAACCCAGAATCCTCGAGCGTGGCCTTCACTGGCTCAAACTATCTCCTGTTAATAATGCTTCTTGCACAGATTGAACATCTACGGGAAAAAAGTTCTTGGAATATTCAATGAGGCGAACCATCACCACCAACACAGACTCCCAACCAGAACTATCCTCAAATTTGGAGCTACTACCGATGCATTTTCACTACTCTTCTTACCAACTCCAGAGTAACCTAGAGGGTTTAGCACCTGTAGGCCATCCATTCAGTAGATAGATGTGCCCAGATCAAGCATCAACCTAAGTTTTTCTTTAAAATTGCTGAAGTACAAACTCATTGCTACCTGAAACAAATACAACTGCACGGTTTTCTAGTCATGCTAAGCAATCATGAAAAATGCATTCTAGAATGTCTCCCCACTCCCGTCCTGGAGTCTTGCTAAAAAGAAAAGGGAAATATCTCAAAAACGAAAGTCAAGGAACAGAGACCCATATGTAATCTTTATAGTAAAATTGGAATTGGAATTGGAATTAGAATTGTTACCTCCTTTTGTGGAGTGGCTTAATTACATTGAATGGGAGATCAGAAGTTGCACTGTTGCAGACAGGGGAAAGGAGAGAAACCAAAAAGATAATACAAACGGTCACGGGCACCAGTAATCGACGCGGCATCGTCGGCAGAGGGTGGTTGGATGGCAGAGTCCTCGCCTCGCTGTCGTCACTCACTAGTCAGTCCGCCGGTCAATGCTTCTTCTAATCAGTTGACAGTTCCAGATCTAAAGAGTGAAGACGACCACTCGTTCCAGATCAGAGCTGATCTCTACTCGCTGTTGGCTGTCGTCTGTAGCCGGTGAGTGGTTGTTTGCGGTTTGCCGATCTGGGAGAGTGGGAGTGGGTGAGAGACTTAGGCGGTGTAGGGCAAGTTGCAGAGAGTGAGTGAGTTACAGAGAGAGAGAAAGTGAGAGAGAGAGTCACAGTCGTGGGGCGGTTGTCAGTAGGTGGCGCCGGTGAGCCGACGTGCGGCAGCAAGGGCTGAGAGAGAGAGAGACGGACTTGAGAAAGCGAGAGAGGGGCTGAGAAAGAAAGCTCCGCGATGAGTCAAAATCCATTCCTGTGGATTGTAACTAAAACTTTAGCGACCGCATACTCGGTCGCCAAATCAGTCGCTAATTTAACGACGGTAATGACAGTCACAAATTTCGGTCGTTAAAGCCAAGTTTTCGTTGACCATGAATATTTAGCGACCGCAAAATAGAGCAGTCGCTAAATCGGTCGCTAAATATTAGTTTAGCGACCGCATGTCTTGGCGGTCGCAAAATGCGGTCGCTAAACCTCCCGTTTCTTGTAGTGATTGTTGAACAAAATTTAATCAAGATTTCACAAATTATACAATAAGCATGCTTACTAAGTAAAATTTATCTTCAGATATAATAAGGTTTTCATTCTAAGTTTTAGTCTACATTCATCAAAACATAACTAATATCTTTTTTGATTTTATAAGCAATTCTATTTAGAATTATAAAAGTTAACATAAAATCATAAATAATTTATTACTAATGCAGAGTTTAGAATGCTTAAGAATTTAATTACTCACAATAAAAGTACCATAGAAAAAAATTGGTTCAAAACTTTTCTACTATAAAATTAGTTGAATTTAAGAAATGCTCGCATAATAAGATTTTAAATTTGTACTTTTTTTAATATATCTCATATAGAATATGCATATCATGGGATTTCTACATTTAACTTTTCTACCATAAAATTAGGAATACAATGCAATGAAGTATTATGAGCTATGATTGCATTTCTCGCTTCAATTATTAGATATTATAACTCAGGATCATGAGTCAAGCTCGAGTAAGTTAGTAAAATATATTAAAAAAGATACAAAAAGTGTATCAATGCATACCACATTTCAAGAAATAAAAAGAGATTAACAACTTAAGGGAAAAAATAATATACTTTTGTTAAAACTATAATTGTTGGTAAGAAATTTTTAATACTTTACTTGTAACAGCTTCAAGTAACTTGTCGATACTATACTATTATTAAGTTCTTTTAGTGATCCAACATGTACCCTTTCAAAATCAAGTCTCTTAGCTTGAAAAGTTAAGTTAAAAATTCTTTATCTTTGGAATCGTAAATGTCATAGTCTATTCTTATCTTCTTCATGAATCATTGTTTTAAGATATCACCAACTTATTAAGATACGAACATGATATTCAGTAAAATATTTTTTTCATCTCATATACAATTAAAATTAAAGTCTTGATTAGATGGTCATACAATTGTTGCACAATATTTGCATAGGTATATATGTTTACTTTAGTTCATCTGAACTGTAAGTTTAAAGAACAATGAGTAAACTTGTGTTACAGTACCGTCGCTAAATTTTTGTGTTCTTTAAGCTTTTTTTTTTTCTGTTATATCGTCAAGCGGTACTGTAACACAATGTACTCATTATTCTTTCAACTTATAGTTCAAAGGAACTAAAGCAAACATATATGCATATGCAAATATTACGTAAGAATTACATAACAATCTAATCAAGGTTTTAATAGTCAAAATCAAAGCCTAATGTGTAAATATATGTATATAGCATAGAGTTTAAACGTTTTACAATTGATTTTCTAGATTTATAAGGTTTACAAATATCGCGATAATTATACCACGAATTTTGTTTTCTAAATCCTCATATATAGGTATAACCAGTTTGGTGGTCGTGAGGTTTTATTTAAAATTGCCAATTTATACTTCGTTTATTAAATCTATATATCGCATTATTCATTTTTAACGATGACTATTTTATGTATATTACGTATATGCCTATATATATGAATAATTATAGTACATTTAACTCAATTAGACCGTCATTTTTTTTCTTCTAAATCTAGTATGTAATTTTTATTTTTTAGATAAATGAATTTTTATATTCACATTAAAGAGTGATTTTATGAATACAATAGTCAAGATTAAGTCATAATAAGTTAGCGTATTGATTAGGTTGATTTCTAAAATATTTAAAATTAATTTTTAAATTATACAACCCTCATTATTCTTGCGAAATTAATCATATATAACACTAAGGTACCTAACAAAATTCAAATCAGTTGTTAGATCATTTTTTTTCTAAGTCTCATAAGTTGTTTAATCTTAATTGTAACATTAATTTTTTCTTCTAAATAAAAAATATTATAGTTTTTATATTCATATTAGAGAGTAGTTTTGAAAATACAATAGTTAATATTAACTCGTAATAAGTTAGTATAATGATTAGGTTGAGTTTTAAAGTGATTAGAATTAGTTTTTGAATTACATAGAGCTTACAGAAAACCCTCATTACTCCTGCAAAATTAATTAGATAAAAAAATAAGAATCCTATCAAAATTTAAATTAATTTTTAGAAAACACTTTTAAGGACATAATTGTCAAAATGAAGTCTTAATAGATTAGTATATTGATTAGGTGGAGTTTTCTAATGATTAAAAATTAGTTTTTAACTAAATTTTTTCTTCTAAATCGAAAGTATTATTTTTATTTTTTATATGTATGAGTTTGTATATTCATATTAGACAGTAGTTTTGAAGATATAACAATCAATATTAAGTTATGATAAGTTAATATAATGATAAGGTTGAGTTTTAGAATGATTAGAATTACTTTTTGAATTTTAAGGACATAATTGTCAAAACAAAGTTTTAATAGATTAGTATATTGATTAGGTAGAATTTTAGAATGATCAGAATTCATTTTAAATTAAATAAGACATACTAATATAGAAGTTAAATTATCAAAAAAAAGTCTTAATAGATTAATATATTGATTAGGTAGAATTAGTTTTAAATTATATAAGACATACTAATTTAAAAGTTAATTAATCTTAAAATAACCATCTAATGATGTGTCATATAAAGAAGCGATGATGTGTCGTGCGAAGAAGCTATCGATACTTTTCTTGCTTCGCTTATTATATATTGTATAGATTAAAATTAGTTTTTGAATTTGAAGGACATAATTGTCAAAACAATGTCTTAATAGATTAATATATTGATTAGGTAGAATTTTAGAATGATTGAAATTAGTTTTTAAATTAAATAAGACATACTAATATAGAAGTTAAAGTATCAAAAAAGAAGTCTTAATAGATTAGTATATTGATTAGGTAGAATTTTAGAATTATTAGAATTAGTTTTAAATTATATAAGGCATACTAATATATAAGTTAATTAATCTTAAAATAAGGATCTGATGACGTGTCATATAAAGACGCAATGATGTGTCGTGCAGAGAAGCTATCGATACTTTTCTTGCTTCGCTTATTATATATTATATAAATTTTTAGAAAACACTTTTAAGGACATAATTGTCAAAATGAAGTCTTAATAGATTAGTATATTGATTAGGTGGAGTTTTATAATGATTAGAAATTAGTTTTTAACTAAATTTTTTCTTCTAAATCGAAAGTATTATTTTTATTTTTTATATGTATGAGTTTGTATATTCACATTAGACAGTAGTTTTGAAGATATAACAATCAATATTAAGTTCTGAAAAGTTAATATAATGATAAGGTTGAGTTTTAGAATGATTAGAATTACTTTTTGAATTTTAAGGACATAATTGTCAAAACAAAGTTTTAATAGATTAGTATATTGATTAGGTAGAATTTTAGAATGATTAGAATTCATTTTAAATTAAATAAGACATACTAATATAGAAGTTAAATTATCAAAAAGAATTATTAATAGATTAATATATTGATTAGGTAGAATTAGTTTTAAATTATATAAGACATACTAATATAAAAGTTAATTAATCTTAAAATAACGATATAATGATGTGTCATATAAAGAAACGATGATGTGTCGTGCGAAGAAGTTATCGATACTTTTATTGCTTCGCTTATTATATATTGTATAGATTAGAATTAGTTTTTGAATTTGAAGGACATAATTGTCAAAACAATGTCTTAATAGATTAATATATTGATTAGGTAGAATTTTAGAATGATTGAAATTAGTTTTTAAATTAAATAAAACATACTAATATAGAAGTTAAAGTATCAAAAAAGAAGTCTTAATAGATTAGTATATTGATTAGGTAGAATTTTAGAATGATTAGAATTAGTTTTAAATTATATAAGACATACTAATATATAAGTTAATTAATCTTAAAATAAGGATCAAATGACGTGTCATATAAAGACGCAATGATGTGTCATGCAGAGAAGCTATCGATACTTTTCTTGCTTCACTTATTATATATTATATAGATAGATTGGTTAACGATGGTCTGTATCTTCTGATTCCTTTTCATTGCCTATTAGTTGTGCGTGTTGGAAGGCGTTAAATCTGCCTTGGTTTTTTTATTTTTCCTACATGAATGAGATGACCGCAGGCTACAACTTAAAGTGCTTTTCTTTCTACAGTCTTCAGGGGAATTACTGCTACCAGAAAACGAGCAATGGCCGTTTCTTCGGCTCACTACACAGTTTTGTTTGTAACTCTCTACCAAAGAGCTCCATCCTTTTTGTTGCTGCACCCAGTGTTGCATCTATGGCATGGGCGAGGATTCAAGGTTCATTTGATTATGCATCGCGGATTGCTTACTTCATTGCCATGTTCCTTTACTTCTCACTGGTAAGTCTATCTGGCTTTTGGATGCATTTTTTTATATGGATTAGCTTCACTTATTTTGTTTGATAGATAGAGAGCACAAAGAAAAGAGGCCCTTCTTTTAGGCCCATTGAAGCACCAAGTAATGCCCCCACAAAGCTCCCAACAATTGAGAGATGGTTTGAGGGATTGGCCACTTTTGAAAGCCTCCTCTGTCCTCCTGACGTCCACTGGCCATAGATCTTAAGCTCTAGACAAAATAATGGTGTCATAAGAATGTACCAGACGGCTGCATGCAGATTTTTAGCCTTCGTTTACATCCATCAAGAAGTACAGGATTTCAGTTAAGCTAGATTCAGCACTTGCTGGCTGTGCAGCAAGCATCAGAAAAGGCAAAAAGAAGCAGAAGATACTATCAATCACGGAACAAAATCAATAATTTGGTGTAGGCTTACATATATTGTCCACTTTGATGGTCCATCTCATGAATTTCTACATTTATCAGGTGCATCAAAAAAGATACTGCAAATCAGACAGATGGCATGCCTATTAACAACTCCTCATGATGTGGCCTTGGGGAGTGGGGGCCATTTTGACGGGGATTAAGCTGCATATGTTCACATAAAGGCCCGACTGTACACAACTGACCGTCAGTCTGTGAAGAAAGAACCTATTCTAGGTCACCCTATGCACCTTAAAAGGCCGGTAAAAAGCCAACCTTCGATCAATTAAAGAAGGTTGAACTCCTTAGCTGAATAGAAACTAATTACCATTGACCAACTTAACTTGTTTCCTACCTATTTTGGTCCCACTCAAGGGCCCACCAGGGTCCCGTTTTGCGCGACACGTCATATATTCAACGGTCAATTTTTCAACGCTTTCAACCGGTCAAAATGCGCACACTCAAGTCACGTGCATCTTTCGATGACTTTTTACGGCAATTCATGACTAAACATATTTTTATGTCGCCAGTGTAGCAACTTTGGGGCCGCCTAGACTTACGAAAATATGCAGAACAGGGACTTAGCGCGCCTCCCCCCTTAAGGGGGTCGACCACCTCCCTTAAAGGAGGGATAGGCCACCTCCCTTAGGGGGCCGGCCACTCCCTTAAAGGTGGGGGGGGGGGGGGTCGGCTACCTCCCTTAGGGACGGTCGGGCACCTTCCCAGTGGGTGGTCGTTGGCCCACCTTTTCTTCACACTCATTCGAGCACCATATCCATAATGCTCACTCATAAATCGCGATCGTACAATGCCTGTTGTTGCCCGTGCACCGTGGCCGCAATGACTGTCGCTCGTGGCCGCCCACCATCCCCACAATGCCCGTGCGCCGTCTCTGCGAAAGCCGTCACTCGTGCCCATGCGCCACTCCCATGACATGTGCCCCCAATATTAGGTATTACTACAAGAAAAAAGGCTTTTAGCGACGGAAAAATCTGTCGCTAAAAGCCAAAACTCGGTCGCTAAAACCTTTAGCGACGGATATACCGTCGCTAAAAGTCCCTCGTATAAAAGCCCGTTACTAAAAGTTTGGCGACGGAATTTTCAAATCCGTCGTCTAATATCACACTTTTTTGTGACGGATTTATTTATTAATTAGCAATGGAATATCCGTCGCTAATTATATTTTACGTATTTTAATTTATTTTCTATTTTGTGAATTTAGCGACGGAATAATATTTTAGCGACGGAACTTTCCGTCGCTAAACAAGACTTTTGTGGACGGAATTAATCCGTCGCCAAAAGTCAATTTTTTTTTAATTTTTCTATTACCCAAACCTGTAATGAAAATTTCAATTCTCAACAACGCACAATAATCAATACACAATTCTCAAAAACGCACAATAATCAATACACAAAGAAATATTTACAATCAATTATTAAAAAAATAGTCATGATGTACAAGCCGGGCGAGGGGAGGGGGGACACGCTGGGACTGGGCGGGGGGGGAGGGGGGACAAGCTGCGACGGGGGGGACAAGCTGTAATCGGGCACGAGAAGGGGCTCATCAGGGGTTGCCGAGTCCTGGATCTGGATCCTGCTGATCCGGGGCCGACTCGACATGTCTAGCAGCAATACCCTGCTGATCCTGCTCCTTCATCAGCCTCAACACCACTGTAGCAATGCGCTGGATCTCCTCCTCGTCCAACGGATGCCGACGAGCTGGTGTCTGTGCAGGGGCAGCGGGGGTGAGGACGCTCTTATCACGGCGCGAGCAGTCGTGCTAGGCAGGTCGCGTATGCTGCCTTTCGGCCGATTGACGACCTCCGGCGTATCCATCCATCGCTTCAACGCCCCAGTACTCGCACCCGTATTAGTGGACGCTGATGGTTGTTCGGACTCCCTGAGCTGTTCATACGAGGCCTGTAAAAACAGTGATTTAAAGATATGTTAGAGCATTAATTAACGCAACAGACATTGAGGATAGTAAGAAAAAATTAACAACTTAATTAAACACATCGACTTACATCGATCCGTCGGGCAATATCCGAAACATAGTCGCCGGCCCGGCGCGCCTCGTCCTTGTCCTTCTTCCGCACTTGTGTCTGGTTATACGTCAGAGCTACGACCTCATCCTCCTCCAGATCCGGGTTCTGGACCGCATTCATGTGTCGGACGATGTCGTGTGGCACCGACCCCCCCGTGTGCGTCGGATCTCTGTTCTGTCTGTTCTCAACCCTTTTCTTACTCTTGGCATCCCAGCCTGGATCCGTAGCCCACCGATCTATCATATCCCCCCATACAGTCGGAGATATCCAATGTGGGGGATATGTCTTCATCTCCGACATCGGGGCACCATCGGGCAGCATCTTCTTTGCCCGGTCCAGTGCGTCGTGGAGACATCGGCGGTAATTCTTGGCGATGTAAGAAAAGAAGGCCTGCAGCCCCAGTGCCTGCTGATCAGCTGAGTCAAACGTGAATCCCTCGTGCAAGGCATTCAATAACACAAATTAATTTAGAAAACAAACTCTAATTAAACAAATACTATCGCAGGAAAAAAATACTTCAACGTACCAGCCACTCCTCCCATAGGGACTCCCTCGTAACGGCATCCCAGTCCTTGCAGTACAGGCGTGGCTCAGTGAATCGGCCCTTCAGAAGAACGCCGATCTTCGTCCTCGCCTGATTCTCCAGGATCCTGTCAAAGAAGTAAATAAATAAATTAATACAATTCAAATATAAATTAACATCCCAAATGTACAAAATAACGCATGATGTGATTTTATTTTACTTACAGGCCCTCCTGGGTGAGCGTAACTCTCTGTTTACGCTGGGGGTCAATGCGTACCCCGTGTGTCGGGCCACGTCCTCGTCGAGATCCTACAAAACACAGACATTAATATAGTTCAAATATACTTCAAATATAAATTAGCAAAAATGTACTAAATACCATTATCAACTATACTGGTGGTAGAACCCACGGAAGAAGGAGAATCAACGTGCGGGTGGGATGAATCAGCGTCGGGCTGGGGCGATGGTTGGGGCTGGGGCGATGGCGAAGTCGACGGATGGGGCTGGGGCGACGGCTGGGGCTGTACGTGATCACTCTGTGCCTCGTCATCAGTGAGCAATGACGAGGTGGGACCCACTTGGGTGGAAGCAGCTCGGCGTCCAGCCCGGCCACGAATAGCTCGTATCCTATCCATATCTAACTTCGTATAGATAAATTGCAAAGACATTAACACATTAAAACAATAATTTGGCAGAAATCATCATCGGCACTATATATATGAACGGAGGTGCAAAAACACATCAATATGAACCAAGTTCTAGAATGTTACTACATTTTTTCCGTGATGTTACAACATTACAAGTCAGTCATTTTCAGTTTGGGAATCATCATCATCTTCCTCACTAGACTCGTCGTCCTCTTCTTCGTGGGACTCGTCGTCCTCTTCATCTTCTAATTCATCATCTTCATCAGTAGACTCAGTCACATCGTCTCCAACACTTTCTACATCTTCCGCATCATCATCAACGACTTCTTCTCCTACATGAAGTGTTGTTGGAAGAGGAAGATCGTCCTCCTCGTTGTTGACCTCAACAGGTAACGAGACAGGCAGTTGGTCGGCTTGAAAGGAGTCTACCTCACTGTCATATGTCACTGGCAATTTCTTAGACTTGATAACTGTATACCAATGAGATTTGGGATTGGCGACGTCCTCTGCGTAAAAGACTTGTACAGCTTGACTAGCAAACACAAAGGGCTCGTCTGATGCAAGTCTTGACTTGACATTGACATCTACAATCCCTTGAGAGCTAACACGGATTCCTCTACTGCATGTGACATCGAACCACGTACACTTGAACATTACCAGGCGATTTTGGGAACCAAGATATGTTAGCTCAACAATCTCATCTAGCTCTCCGTAAAAGTCCATGCAATTCTCAGCATAACTGTCGCCGTTGACCAAGACTCCACTGTTTTGGGTTTGTTTTGCTCGGTCATCATCTTTTACGTTAAACCTAAACCCGTTGATGATATAACCTCCATGACAGGATGCTTGTTTGTTAGGGCCTTCAGCTAGTAATTTCAAGCAGAAGGCCACTGGTCTATCCATTGACTGAACCTATTGTTAGGGCTCATTATTGTTAATGAGGGCTAGTTTCGGATAATTATAGTTAATTAGGATTGATTAGGACTAATTAGGGTTATTTAGTCCTAATTAGGGCTAATTTGGCTTAATTGGGTTATGTTAGGGCTCATTATTGTTAATGAGGGCTAGTTTCAGATAATTATAGCTAATTAGGGTTTATTAGGACTAATTAGGGTTATTTAGTCCTAATTAGGGTTTAATTGTGCCGAGTAGTGTTGATTAGTCCTAATTAGCGCTAATTAGGCTTAATTGGGTTATGTTAATGCAAATTACGACTAATTAGGCTACTATAATCAATATGCGCGTAATTGGGTTCATTTTGGCTAATTTGGGATAATTATAACTAATTTTATTTTCATTAGGTTCTTAGGGTTAATTAAAACTAATTAGGCTCGTTAGAGCTAATTAGGGTTAATTGATTTATTAAAATATTGTTAATCATGACTAATTAGGGATAATTATAGTCAGTGCTGGAGCCACGATAAGATTCCAGGGGGTGCATGCTAAAAATGTCGCGTTTACCTACTTAACCTAAATTTAATGCACAGTCAACAATCTCAATTCTGATACCTCATATAGGGTGTCGATATGGTGTCCGATACGTGTCTGACACCTCCGGACACGTGTCCGACGCCCACCGACACGTACCTCCGGATACATCAGCATACGTTGATTTATTTTTTAAATGTCGGACACTGTCAATCTGACGTGGTGTCGGTGTCTGCGCTAACTAACAGGTATCTCAATCCAATTGGGTCCCATCCTCCGTCAACAATCTCAATTCTCAATTCTCAAATGCTCAATGCAATAAAAATTAACAACAATCACACATTCAATCCAATTGGGTCCCATCCTCCATCAATAATCTCAAATGCTCAATGCACAATTAATAACCTAAAATCATCAATTAATAATCGCAATTACTTCAAATGCACAGCTAATAACCTAAAATCATTAATTAACAACCTAAAATTACAGATCAATAATCACAATTCACAAATGCAAAATTAACAACCTAAAATTATCAAACAAATTATCAATGTTCAAATAGGAAAAAATTGTTCAAAATGCACATATCCGATGCGCTTGAATTATTTCAATTTAGGGTTCGATTGTATTAGGACATTCAATTAAGGGTTCAATTAGTTTAATTTAGGGTTCGGTTCGATTAGGGCATTCAATTTAGGGATTAATTAGGGTTCAATTACATCAATTTAGGGTTCAATTAGGGAGTTCTATTGATTCAATTTAAGGTTCGGTTGATTTGGGGCATTCAATTTAGGGTTCAATTAGTTCAATTTAGGTTTCAGTTGGATTGGGGCATTCAATTTAGGGTTCAATTAGTTCAATTTAGGGTTCAATTCTATTAGGGCATTCAATTTAGGGTTTAATTACTTCAATTTAGGATTCAATTAGGGGGTTCAATTATTTCAATTTAGGATTCGGTTGGATCAGGGCATTCAATTAGGGGTTCAATTACAATTAATTTGTTCAATTAGGTTGAATCGGGGTTCATTATAATTAATTGGTTCAGTTAGGGTTAATCAGGTTTAATTGGGGTTAATTCGTTCAATTACGGTTACGCGGGATTAATTACTGTTAATTGGTTAGATTAGGGATAATTAGAGTTTGATTAGGGATAATTGGGAACAAATTAAGGATAGTTAGGATTTATCCGAGCTAATTATGCTTTAATTAGGGTTTAGGGTTTAAGGTTAATAGGTTCAAATAGGTTTAATCGGAGCTAATTACGGTTAATTGGTTCAATTAGGATTAATCAGGGCTAATTAGGGTTTATTGGTTCAATTAGGGTAAATCAGGATTAATTAGGGCTAATTGGTTCAATTAGGTTGAATCGGGGTTCATTACAATTAATTGGTTCAGTTAGGGTTAATTAGGTTTAATTGGAGTTTATTCGTTCAATTAGGGTTACGCGGGGTTAATTACTGTTAATTGGTTAGATTAGGGATAATTACGGTTTGATTAGGGTTAATTTGGTTCAATTAGGGTTACTTGGGAACAAATTAGGGATAATTAGGGTTTAATCGTTACAATTACATTACAACAAATTAAATACAATACAATACATTGCAAAAAATTAAATTTAATTACATTACAACAAATTAAATTCAATTACATTATAACAAATCAAATACAATTACAATACAACAGATTAAATACAATTACATTATAACAATAGATTCAATGCGATAAATAATTTTTAGCATACAATTACATTATAACAGCAAATTAATTCTAGCATATTTGAACAGATTCAATATGATAAATAAATTCTAACCGGGAAAAAAAGTGAGTTCAGGCAGTGGTGGTGCGAGGCGGATGACGACAGTGGCACACGGAAGGCAGCGACAGTGGCGCGTGGAAGGCAGCAACAGTGGCGCGCGAAAGGCGGCAGAGGGTGGTGGTGCGCCGGAGGGGAGGAACTGTGGCAATGGTGGGGCGATTGTGAGGTGGCTATGGGGACGGCAGATGTGAGGGGAAAGGGAAGGGCGGTATGCTGGTGGCGGGGGCCTATCGCTGGCGTGGGGGGCTAGTGGGGAGGGACGAAGTCGGGGGCCGGTCGCCGGCATGGGGGGCTGGTAGGGAGGGACGGAGGCGGGGGCCTTTCGCCGGAGGTGAGAACGCCGACAGAGAGAGAAACGACGACAGAGAGATAAACGGGGAGAGAGAGAGAGAGAGAGAAAAATCTGTGTATAAAGAACTTTTAGCGATGGAATATTCCCGTCACTAAAGGTCTGTCGGTAAAAACATTTCAACAGATGGATATTTTTAGTGACGGTATTATTTCGTTGCTTAAAAATTTTTAAAAATCATCGAAAATTATAATATTCTCAAAAAATATTTAGCGACGGTTTATACCGTCGTTAAAAGCCTGTCGGTAAAACTCCGTCAGCAATGTTTTTACCGATGGAATAATCCTTCGATAAAATATTTTTTGGACGTTTTTACCCACGAAATTCCGTCGCTGAAATCACCTTTAGCGACGGAAGTAGTTCCGTCGCTAAAAGCCTTTTTCCTTTTAGTGATTATCTTGCAACGGTCATCGCCACGCCGATGCGCCACTCCCATGACATGTGCCCCTAACAACAGGTATTGTCTTGTGACAGTCGTCGCCGCGCTCATGCGCCACTTCCATGACATGTGCCCCCGGTACCAGGTATTATCTCGAGATAAGGGTCATCGCGCCCATGCGCCACAACACCATGTACTATCTCCCGACAGGGGTCGTGGCGCCCATAATCATGTCTCGTATCGTTGGCACCACACCATGCACCACAATCATGTCTTGTGGCGTTGGCACCATGCTGATGTGCCAATCATGTCTCGTGCCGTTGGCATCGCGCCCATGCGCCACAATCATGTTTTGTGCTTTGGGCACCATACTCGTTCACCACACCATGCGCCCCCGCCATGGAAGGTTCTGAGGGGTTCCGGTTGTAGTGCTTCGGCACGAGGACCCTTCGTAGTGGGATAGGCTCGTTACGACAGAAGCTATCGCCGCCTGGGGTGACTTGTGTTATGGTGATCATCGGCTCCCCCAGGGCAATGACCCCCGGGTCACTCCGAGACGGTAGCAGGTCTTTGGAGTGCATCGCGCCTAGTCCGCCTGACAGTTGGTCACAGAGACCTTCCTTCACCGTTGTCAGGTTCTCTCCGCGTCTCTTGACGCACCTCGTGGGATTCAATAAGGGCTTGGACCGGTGGCTAGGGCAAAGGGCTTACTCTGATCATGCCGACGTTTTGTTGTCAGTCTTCTCAGACAGGTAGAGAGACGCTTTATGAGGCAGGCAGTGCGAATTTGGGAACTGGCAGTCCAACGGAGAATCGGTATTTTTGGACACCCTGGTGACGTATCACTCCCAAGGGATGACGTGTAGCAATTGATGACACAGGCATACTTTTGCTTATAAATAGTGGACTTTGAAATTCATTTTGGACAAAATTCTCTCATTTGACAAAATCACTTTCTCACTCTAGAATCCAAAGCTCTTGAATTCTAGAGAGAAACACCATTGGATTGTGACATTGGAAGTAATATCGACCATGACATTGGAACCCGGTGTGACCTTAGCTTGGACTGTCAACTGCCGGCTTTGTTCGTCTCAGTCTTGTCTCCACAACACTACCACTCCTCATGGCCTGTCTAGGGAGCCTTGCTCTCTGCCCTTACTCCACCCTCGCTTTGCATATCTGACGGCTGACTCGGACTATATCTTTTGTGGTACCTCCACGTAGGTACCAACCCACTTTCCTTGGTATCAACTTCTTAGCCTTCGTTAAGAAATACATGTCGATCGCACCCTCGATATGGCTATATATAGATTCATTTTACAGCCTAAAGATGAGAAGTCGCGGATTACGCATGAACTGACAAACTTGATTAATAGCGAACGAAATGTCCGGTCGCGAGAGGGTGAGATATTGGACACCGCCAACTAGGTGGTAGCATCCGAGAGGGGATCACCATCCTTGGAAGAAAGGCAAGGCCCAGAAGGTAATGGGTAAATAAGTGGTTGCAACTGCATAAAACGCTACCATATTTATTGGCTGCAAATGCTCTATGCGCTACTAAAACTATCTGGACTGACTTTGGTCAAGACTGGTCTCCATCGGATGCAACCAGTGGATTTGAATTCTTGAGAGGCAACAACTGGTTATCGGCTGCAACGGATTGATATATCGCAGCTGGAGAGAGACCTATATGATTTGTTTGTTTTTTTCTCCCTCCCTAGCATGATGCAATAACGAAGTTGAGTAGAGAGCTTCTGAGGATTGTATAATCTGGTGAGAGTAACTAAGAGCAAAGCAGTAAACTGGTGATGAGGGGTATGCTCCCAGTTGTATCACTTTTGCCTTTAATTTTACCAACCGACCTACCAAACAGGCAAAGTGCAACAAGCAATGGAGCCAACAAATGTCATCTCTAGTGGAGTCTGGATATTTTGCTTAGCTTAAATATGTGCTGCAATTCTTTCGTTATATTCCCCTCACTGAGTTCTACTATCCACTTCTTAATGTACCCAAAACTTTGCGTCATACTGCCTTTGTTTTTCCTTAAACAACCCCCACCCCCCACACCTCAAATATAGGCGCCTATTACCATTTTTTCATGTTCGTGCTCTGTTGTCCTTGTGTCTGTTCCTTCCAATAGACGCAGGGTTGAGCTTGGGATTTAATGGCGGACTTAAAAAGCCACTTACAGACGTTTTACGCTCAATTTATTCCGCTTACATCATATGTACTACTGCGGCCGGTAAAGTCTTGTTTTCTCCCGAGGCCCCTATAGGTTTGCTTGAGGAATACGAATTCAGTGGTCCTAGACCTTAATAAACTACTCTTCCCTTTTGCCGCTGCAAATGTACCATTGAGTTTAGCAAACCAACAGTCCCAACAAACTCCGTGCAGAGATCCGAGCCATTGAAAGCTTTTTCCTGCTTGAGGCAAAACGCTTTGGGCTTGTGAGTGGATTCGTGTGATCGAGTAATGGGCTTAGTCTTAGTCTCTACAAGAGTGGCGGAAGCTCTAGTCGAATCGATGGGGTTTTCCTTGGGTCAGGTACTCACCTGGGTTTCTCGGCTTGTTTGTTTATGGGCTTCGATATCAAAAGCGGGCTGGCCTTAGGATGTGCATCACGTGGGTGAGACTACGATGGCCTTGGGATGATCATTTCAATTTGGGAGTGACAAATCTAAACTGTAGACTTCCTCATCCAAGCACTTGAAAATTTGTGAATCAGAACCGTTATTAAGTATCCAATTTGTTTCACGAAAATCGGTGTATTTTCTTTTTTTAATCATGGATTCGTTGCTCTTAGAGCACAGGTGCTATGCAAAAAGCATCACCAATGAGTTGCGGGTAATGTCTTTAAATAAAAGATTTCACAAAGTATTCACTACTACACTTGAAAGCTATTATAATCGTTGTCGTTTAGTGCTATATATCTGAATGCTCGTTTTCTCCGGATGCTTGGTAGGAACGGACCGAACGAAAGAACTCCATATATCGACTTATTTGAGTAACTTAAGACAAATTCAGATAGGTTCATTATTGCACATACAGGCGTGTAGTAGTACCACTTTGGACTTGCCAAATATCTAGCTAATAATGAAAAGAGCATTCTCAGTCATGACGAGTTGAACCACTATAACCCTAATCTTCCCACAATGGGATCCCCATGGCCACAAATAGCATTTGTGCGACCCGCATTGTATAAGCACTGAAATGTGTCCCATCTATTGGTTTCCTTGACCCACCGTTGCATTATTTCTCGTTTCCTAATGCTTGAGATTAGACCACATTATTGGGCAAAGCATATGCAATTTGTCTAATCCAACTTTAATCATGAGGATCAGATGCAATTTGTCTAATTCGGAAACAACTTTACAGCGGAGGAATGATACCGTCGCTAAAAATTCCTTCGGTAAAAGACGTAATAAAATGACCTTCACCGACAGACTTTTAGCGACGGGGTAATTCCGTCACTAAAGGTCCTCGATATATAACTCAAATCTGGTTTCTTTCTCTCTCCCCGTTTCTCTCTCTGAAAATCGATCTTCTCTCACCCACCGCCGTTCTCAACTCTGGCGATCCCCCTCCACGGTGACCCACCTTCGGCAACACCCCCGTCCTTCCCCCGACGCCGCGCCACCAAGCTTTCCACTGTTGCCGCTGCCCTCCACCGCCGCTGTCACTATTACATGTCTTCTTTATTAGAAAGTAAGTCCACTATTTTTATTTTTTTCTTCCCAACAATTTTTGTGCATAATATATAGTTTTATGTATCCCCCCAGTACCATATGGTTTCTTTCACAAAAGCTTACTCAAACCTAAAAAGATTTGTAATGTTCAAATTGAGCTTGTCTGTGTTAAAGATCTGTAACTTTTCTAATCATTTAACACCATACATAGTCTACTAGAATGATTAGAATGTAGTTCACAGCATGACATAGAGAAATTTTGCACCGATAAATTTCTCAATCACAATTGGAAAATATTGTTAACCTATAAGAAGAAAATTCTCTTTTCTTTTTTGAGTCTACGTCAATAACTAACATAAATTAGATGCTTGTGACTTAGTTGCTTTACACAGGAACCCCCGGTTATTATTCATTATCCCAAGGTTTCTTGATCTAATACTGAGAATTTCTAGGTCTCATAAGACACTTTCAGGAAGGTAATCCCAAACTTCAGGAAAAACCCTCATATTGAAAGAAACATGAAGGTTCTTACCACTCAAAACTCTCTATAGTTTTATCCCAAAGTCACAGGTTTCCACGATGTAACTGTATACCAATATTTTCGAATGGTACCCTGAAAACAGCACCTTGAAGCTTTTTCTATTTCCAAGTGAACCTATTTGATCTCCCTTTTCGTCTCACACAGAATCAGTCTAAATGCAACTGGTAGCATAGCTAGTGATCCGGTTCCTGCTTTTTTCGATTTTTAATGAAACCTAATCTGACCGATGCATGCGTCAAATTAGGCAGATCCAGTTCTTGATGAAAATACCTACATATGTTGTCCAACAGACTCTTCTACAACCTGAGTGTTGCTACTCTTAAACTGAGAAACTGGCAATGGATGCGCCAGACCTGCTGTGCTCCAACTTAGGAACATGAGTATGAACAAAAGCACCTTCACCTGTATGCCAGTAACAATAATTGCAACAATAGGTCACACCTCCATATTAGCTCCTCTTTTGGACAAAAATTTTGGAATTTGGTTAAAGTTTATTTTCACAACTTTAGGCTGTTCACATCTCATTCGTTGCTCAAAAATATAATATTTGGTCTTTAATGGGCATCTATATATGTGCTAAAATGAGTTATAAAAAAGGCATATTAGGTGTGAAATAAGTGTTCCCGACTTTTGACCACCAAGTGGTTAGCTAGTTGATAATTAGATTTGCAGTTAAAAGTGATAATTGAAGAAGTAAATAGAGGATAGAATTTTAATCATCAAACCATTTGCATTTTGGTCACACCAGCTACTTGCCCTTTTTATACAATTTTGCATACAAGTTAGTGGAAGCAAATATGATAGAAACTTGCAGCTTGAATTTGATAGGAATAATTAAAGTTTGGAACTGTAACTGCGCTATACAGAAGAAAAAAGGGAATAAAAATACGTAATGAATCTAAACTTTAATTCTACAAATATTATCGAGCAGTCGTCTTAGTGGGTGATTGTATACGATAGTGTCTAGTCTAAGTTTGCTTTTCTATGATCGACATAGAATTTGAATTTTATCAAAACCAATGGGACTGACTTTCTCTTGTCAATTGACAGAAAACCAAGAGGCAATAGAAACCCTTAGGCGAATAGGATAATATAATGTTATATTGTCGTTATTATCAGTTGAGAAAAACGTAAAGATACGTGAATTAACCCTAAGGGAATGACTTAATGGTCAAGGAAGTTTGTTGCCTTTATTGTGCTTCTAGGTTTAAACCTTGGGCCCACCATTCAAAGAAATTTATTTTCCTGAATATACTAGACCGGTGTGCTGGATACGTCTTTAAGATTGTTTGAATAGAAGACTTAACCTCAACTGGTGCAAGTTCACCCGAGATTTATGCCCTACCGTCAAAGAAACAAAAGAATTCAAATTTATGGCAAGTTAATAATAAATAACAATCAAACAACTTTGTAAACCTGGGGAATGTATTCTGTTAGTTCTACACTTTGTCCCAATGTGCAATGTCAGATTGAAGATCGTAGTTTATTCGAAATACCTTAAGTTATAACTTTTTGTAGAACTTTGAAATTAAAAGACCACAACTTTTGATAAAAGAGGCACCTCAGTTCCTCATGCCGACTTTCCTAAGGAATAAAAATGCAAATTTTTTGATGCTGATCTGCTTAACTGTGCATGGTTCTCTATCTACTTTGTAATTGACAGTTCTAATTATTAGACTTTTTTATATCAATTTTCATTCTTTATATAATTTTTATTAAATGTGCATTGAGCATTTGAGAATTGAGATTGTTGACGGAGGATGGGACCCAATTGGATTGAGATATCTGTTAGGTAGTATGGACACGGACACCGCGTCCGATCAACACCTACATGAAATGTCATATTTTGGCTTTATACTTGTGGACACTTCTTCAAGAGGTGTCCGACATGGTGTCCTCAAGAGGTGTCCGACACGGTATCCTGTAATTAAAAAATAAATCAATATCTTCGGACATCGCTGAGAGGTGTCAAACACGTGTCCGGAGGTGTTAGTGAGGTGTCAGTAGGTGTCGGACACTATACCGACACCCTATATGAGGTGTCGGTGCTTTCTAGGATATCTGTGATTTAGTTCTAATTGTTAGAGTTCTTTATATCAATTTTCATTCTTTATATAATTTTGTTAACTTTGCATTGAGCATTTGAGAATTAAGATTGTTGACTGTGCATTGAGCATTTGAGAATTGTGATTGTTGACGGAAGATGGGACACAATTGGATTGAGATATCTGTGATTTAGTCGAATGTTGGATTGTTGAAATTAGGTTAATTAGGTTAATGCGATATTTTTTAGCACCCCCTGGGGTGAAATCCTGACTCCGTCACTGGCTATAGTTAGCCCTAATTAGTCCTGATTAACCCTAATGAATCCAATTAACACTAATTAGCTGTAGTTAGCCTAATTAGTTCTAAGAACCCAACTAAACCTAATTAGATCTAATTATCCCTAATTAGCCCTAATCAACGCTAATCAACCCAATTAAACCCTAATAGCCCTAATTACTCCTAATTAGCCCTAACATTTCTTATTAAACCCTAGTTAGATTAATTAAACCCTAAATCCTAACCCCTAAACCCTGATTAACCCTAATGAACCCAATTAACCGTAATTGATTAAAATTAGCCTAATTTGTCGTAATTAACCCTAAGAACCTAATTAACCCTAATTAGGACTAATCAACATTAATCAGCACAATTAAACCTTAATTAGCTCTCATTAGCCCTAATTAGTCCTAATCAACCCTAATTAGCTATAATTAACCCAAAATATCCTAATTAACACTAATTAGAGCTAACATCTCTTATTAAACCCTAATTAGATTAATTAAATCCCTTAACCCTAAACTAAACCCTAATTAACTCCTAACGCATCTCGAAGTAACCCTAATTAAATCTAATTACATACTAATGACTGGAAGTAGCCCTAATTACCATATTTAAACCTACCAACCCTACTTAACCTTAGTACATCCTTAATTTATCCTAATAAGCCCTTGTACATCCCATAATTAATTCTTATTTCACAGAGATGGTTCAATTACTCGTTGTTATTAAACCCTGCATTAAGAATATTCGTTGTTATTTTACGAAGTACATTGATAACGAGTTGGTTCAACCCGTTGCCAACGAATTCTAATTAAAGTGGAATTGGTAACATATGTAATGATCTTTCTGAAATTTTGATATTTCGGAAAGATTCTTGCATATGTTACCAATTTCTGAACACATACATGCATAAAAATCCTTAGTTCCCCTTCAAAGGTACTCATTACAAAGTAATGCTTTGTAATGAGCCTTTGGATGTCCAGTTTGGAAAAGTAAGTTTTTTATAAAACAGTGTACCGATTCATGCTTTGTGTTCTATGTCGTGGATATTTGGTACACGTTCTTCTGTGTTTCTCCGGGTGCATACAGATCTGGTGTTCTAACATCCGTTAAACCTTGCAAGGCAAGATTAGATGAATGTTAGAACACCTAATCGATGTCGTGTACTTATAAAAATGCGGGGAGGTGCTGCCGAATTTTCGTAGACATAAGACTAAGCATGAGTTCGTATCTGTTTTATAAACATGTGCTTTTCTGAATGGGATAGGACCACTACCTATTAGAGAATGGATGGGATATATATAGACATGTTGTCACATGCATGCATTCATATTTACATCGACCCTGCCTAATTATTGGTCATAATTGAAGGTGGTATATGGTACGTTATCTCAGTCATCATGTCGATCGATCGAAGTTGGATGAAAAGGAAGAGTGCTGATGATTTTGAGGATCGCGTTGATGAATTTCTCGACTTCGCTTACTCGCATCCTGCACATGTTGACTTTGATAAGATAAGGTGTCCGTGAGGTAAATGTGAGTTGTGGCATTGGAGAAAAAGAATTGAAGTAAGATGGCATCTTCGTGGTACGATTTTATGGGTGGATACACAAGGTGGACGCAGCACAGGAAAACGATAGTAGTTATTCAACCCGGCTAGTCAACCTGAAGTTAAGGAAGAGGCACGGTATGATACTGAGATATGATTATGGATGCTGGGCATGCTAATGTTGACTGGGGTGACGACCGCGGCGAAAACAGTCCCCAACAGCCGAATGAGGGGGCTCATCAGTTTTATGAGTTGTTGAGAGAAGCAGAAGAGCCGTTGTGAGATGGAGCTCCGAAACACACACGATTGTCTGCGGTTAGTAGGTTATTACAGTTGAAATTTGACCACAGGCTGAGTGAGAAAGGATTTAACGAGTTTGTTACTTTAATCAAAGAAATTTTGCCTGAGAATGAAAAGCTACTCTCGTCGTACTATGACGCGAAGAAGATGAAACTTGGATTAAGCTATGACCGGATAGATGCGTGCAATAACGATTGTGTATTGTTCTGAAAAGCGAATAAGGACTTGATACGGTGTCCAGTATGTGATCATTCGAGGTACAAACAGGACAAAAGGAAGAAGAAAAACATTGCATGGAAGGTATTGCGATATTTTTTGGTTACACCAAGGCTTCAGAAAATGTGCTACTCCTCCATTACGGCTGAACATATGAGAGCTCACTGTGAGACTCGCAGCAACGATGTCGATGTGCTGACACACCCAGCTGATGGAGAAGCATAGAAGAAGTTTGACCGCAGGCATCCAATCTTTACTCAGGAAGTTCGGAATGTTAGACTTTTTTTGGCAACCGATTGGTTCAATGCTTTTGAACAGTCTAGCACGTCCTACTCCACATGGCCTGTTATTATTGTTCCGTACAACATTCCACCAGGCATGTGTATGAAGAAGCCGTACATGTTTTTGCCGTTGCTTATTTTGGGGCCGAAGAATCCCGGCAAGGACATAAATGTTTATTTAAGGCCATTGATTGATGAGTTAAAACAATTATGGAATCATGGACTCGAAACATATGATGCATCCCCTAAACAAAATTTTCAGATAAGGGCTGCTTTAATGTGGACTATACATGATTTTCCCGCATTGGGAATGACGTGTGGCTGGAGCACACATGGGAAGTTAGCATGCCCTGCTTGTATGGGCATGAAGCCTTGTCATACATTAAAGCACAGCGGAAAGCCCTCATGGTTCGGATGTCATCGAAAGCTTTTTCCACCATACCATCAATTACGTAGGCAGAAGGATAAATTCGACGGGACAATCGAGCGTGAGGTTGTCACACTAGACTACCCATCTGGTGACGAAGTGCTCTCATACCTGGAGGCACTTGATACTGACATACAATACGGCAAGGGTGTGTCAGATCAGAAGATTCTAGGATACGGAAAAGAGCACAACTGGAGGAAACATTGTATTTTTTGAGAGTTAGCCTACTGGAGAACACTCATTATCCGAAACAACATGGATGTGATGCACATTGAGAAGAATGTTTTTGATAATGTGTTTAACACAGTGATGAATGTCAAGGAAAAATCGAAAGATCACCTTAAAGCGAGAAGGGATCTACAACAGTTGGGTGTACGCTGTGAATTGCATCCTCGGACAGTTAGCGGAAGGACGATACTTCTGAAAGCATCTTACTGTCTAGACAAGAAACAAGTGGAGAAGGTCTGTCATTCGGACAGCCATCAGCGTCCACAAGTACGGGTACGAGTATTGGGGCATTGAAACGATGGCTGGATACACCGGAGGTCATCAATCGACCGAAAAGCCGCATACGTGGCCTACCTAGCACGACTGCACGTGCGTGAGAGGAGCGCCCCCACCCCAGCTTTCAGGATGATCAGGACGCAATATCAACAGGACACTGCTGCTTGACATGTCGAGCCGACTCCAGATTAGCAGGATCCAGATCCGGGACTCGGCAGCCCCTAATGAGCCCCCTCTCGTGCCCTCCCGCTTGTACTCCCCTCTCGCTCTCGTGCCCTTCCGGCTTGTACTCCCCTCCCTTAATCTATTGTATCCGGTTCTCGTGCCCTCCTGAACTATATGTAGATTTCATTTTTCATTATAGTAAACATTTTCTAAAGTTATATCGTTGTTTTGTGTTTGTTTTAGGGTTAAATAATTGTTGATGGAATTATTTAACAATAATGTGCATTTGGGGGATTGCGCCTTGTTGTTGAGAACATGAATTTATAATTAAAGGTTTGGGCATTAAAAAAATTTCACTTTTAGCGACGGATTTATTCCGTCGCTAAATATTTAACGAAAATAAACTATTTTTTAAAAAAAGAAAATAATTAAAATATAAAAAACCCATTTAGCACAATTCCGTCGCTAATGTATAAAACAATCCGTCGCTCTAAGTCTAATATTAGGCGACGGATTTTGAAATTTCGTCGTAAAATTTTTAGTGACGGACTTTTATACGAGAGACTTTTAGCGACGGGGTGTCTGTAGCTAAAAGCTTTTAGGGATGGATGCTATGCTTTTAGCGACAGATCTCTCCGCCGCTAAAAACCTTATTTCTTGTTGTGGATAGACAAGCACAAACTTCATGTCATTACTTTAATGTCATTACCCAAATTGGAGTGACGAAACATCCAATATGGGTCGTAGGCACGTTAGGCATATCCGCTTTCTATTTTGCATATTTCCTACTTGCGTTACTGATCGTATCAACCAAATAGCCTTAGACGCTTTGATGAGATTTACGTGAGGGTTTAATGGTAAAGGCCTCTCCTTTTGAAGTAAAGGGTTCCGGTCATTGAAACAGAAACAGAAAAGGAAAGTAAGCCTAAGCACAACTAATATTCAAATCAACCAAAAATTCTAATTTTAAAATTATAAATAGCGTGTGTCACGTGATTGCCCATATTGCAGTTGTAACAATAAGGTGTTAATAAACAACTACAACCAATATTAGCACTAAAAGTAAACAAAGAAAATTAAAGTTATACATACCAAAGAAAAAGTAAAGTACACACAAGAAAAAGAAAAAGTGAAAGATCAAAAGATTGGAAAGCTGCACATCGAGGGGAATTGTTGCATGATGAAACAATAATAATAGATTAAAGAAGCACTATCATTTGCGTGGATAATGTTTTTTACTTCAGCGCAAGGTTGGTAGGTATGGCTTTCAAGTAAACTATGCGTTCAATTAAAGTTGGAAAGCATGAGCTTTTGCGTGCATATTCATTGGAATATATTCTCCTCCTTCAGCACTTTCACATTAAAGAAGAAATAAAAACCATGTACGTACCCCTGCTACCAATTCAGCTTGCTCCCACTTTTCTGAATTGAAGGATACGAAAGGCAACAGATACGCGCGCCCGCCCACATGCATGTTCTGGCTTGAATTACTAAAGTATGTACGGGATATTCAGGTGGAATGACAAGAAGTTGTCCCTTCTTCTGCTGCTTGAAGGAAATGCTCTAATGCTGCTTTATTAATACAAGTTGTCCTACTTTCGAGATTACGTTCACACTCGGAATTGTTAATAACTAGTATTGTCGTTTTGATGAGAAGCTAAAGACATATACATAACGTAAAAAAAGTTTTACATACTAGGGACCCTCCGGGATAAGACTCCATGGCATATATCCCGACACAGAAGGGGAGTAATACCATTCAGAGGGGAGACAAAAGTAGTAGATACAGTATTAGCACTGCTAGCGAACTTAGTTGGATACAGTAGATTCGAGATTGCATACACACTCGGAATTTTTTGACAAGTAAAGAAGGTGGAAGTTGGACAAAGCTTGCTACCCTGCTCAGGTTACCTTTTTCCAGGCGAGCCTCTTGGTGGTGGTACTTGGAATCTCTGTCACTATATTTGAGTTTCCAGGTTCACATGTACTGGACTAGGGGACATGCCCTTTGCGGGCATTATATGCCTTTCTACTCTCTTTCTGTTGTTAATTATAAAGTTGATCATTTAGTGGCGTATAAGGGGTGGATTACGAGCCTATTACGTGGTCTTCCTTTTGTATGAAAATAATCTAATTTCACACTTCATCTCCCATCCTTGTTATTGACCTAGTTCGGCCGGCGCTTTCTATTTATAATTTCGTAATTCTAGCTAAAAAGTAGAACAAAGTTGTTGTTGGCACTTCTAACTTGCGATAAGCGAGGAGCCGAATGAAAAATATTACGCGGTGAAAGTATATAAGCTCGTCATTTAGTATAAAAGTCATCTAATTTATTGCTTCATCTGACACACCTTTTATCTTTGATGTGTTCAACTTAGGGCACTTGCAGCTGCCGAATTCCAGGAGATCTTGAAGACCTAGTTCAGTACTTTCTGTTTGTAATTCTGTAATTGTTGTTCAAAAAGTAGAAAAAAAAGTTGACGTTGGCACTTCTAATTAGCACTTTAACAGCAAAATACCGTCACAAATATTATACGTATTGTTAAAGTGTTTTCGGAATATCCACCAATAAATTCTTGGAGGAGCAAAACATTTTGTAAAAGCGTGAAGCAAGTTGGATGAGGAAATAGGACCTCTAATTTTTGTCTCGGGAATTGCTTCTTATTTTCCCTGTTTTGCAGATGGTGGTGCGTCGTGGCCACATTTTTTCTCCGGTCTCTTTATGAGTTGATTTCATAGGGCATTGCTCGTGTTCCCCTAACAGAATAATCGATGCATTCTGAAACCAAATACAACATTTTGTTTAGACTTGTTGCGACAACAGTAAGAAAAAGATGGCTTCCTCTGCCTGATTTATTTTAATATCATGACTTTCAATCAAGTTGTATTTCATTCAAGATTGCGTTCACACTCCAAATTATTATTATCATTATTATTATTATTATTGAGTTGGTCAGAAACTAAAGACATTTATATAATTTTCAAAAAGAGTTATATACACGTAGTAGGGAAGTGCATGACAAGACTCCACCATAGCAAAAGGGTCGTAGTACCATCTGAAGGGGAGACAAAAGTAGTAAATACCGTTATAGCACTGCTAGCAGACTTAGCCAAGTACAGTGCTTTCGAGATTGCATAGAGGACACTCCGAATTAGTATTTGTAGCATAGAACCAAACAAAGAAATTACCTTCAGGGCCTGCAATGTGCAAACCAGCAAGGAACAAGAGTTGGACATTCTTATCATACTCATACTATCAACCGGGATTATGCACATGTTGAATAAGTGCTTAACTTTAGAATCTCGACAACCAATAATAAATGCCATGCACATGTTAAATAAGTGTTAAACTTTAGAATCTTGACAGTCCATAACAAATGTCATGATCTATTTCACTTCCTTCTTGTATAGCTTAAGTTTTGGGCATAGTTATAGGATTTCCATCTTTTACAGCTTCATTTTAACCCATAGAATTAGCTCTTCAGTGTATATATATAGTGCTACATGTAAATGAGATACAACACAACAATTGACACCATTTTTGTCATGGTATTAGAGCCTGATATTTCCGCTTAGCCCTCTTTTCTTTTTTTTTCTCTCCTCGTCCAGCGTTCATTCTTCTCGGACCACTGTCACTCGGCTGTGTCAAATTCCAGCCTGTAGCCCATAGAATCGGCCTTCGCTTCATCGGACTCTCAGGTCCCGTATCCTTCTCTGCTGGTGTGCAAGCAATCCGACAACTCTCGGCAATCACTGTCGACGCATTCAATCAGACCCGCAATCAAGGAGCGGTGTGTTTCCATCTTCATCGACATGGCCAAGGACGCAGAAACCTCCAAGCCCAAGCACCTTGATCCAACTTCAGAATATATTACTTGTCCAGTCAAGCAAACTCAGCCACTGTAGGGGACCCAGACCGTACACCTACAGGACGGCCCTGGTGCACATTTTGTCATCGGGTGGGTCACACACAAGAGAAATGTTATCGCTGCCTTGGTATTGCTCTACCTAGTAAGGGGCGAGGGAGGGGTCATGGATCTCCTGCCATGTCATAGAACGCAGTCGGCTCCTCGTCTAGCCCACTCCAGGCCTCTGCCGTCGCGACACAAAACAACAGCCCTTCTCTCAGCCAGTCACAGGCCGCCGCCACTTTCGCTCTTCTGGGCCTAACACCCGAGCAGATGCAACGCCTCATCACTTTTCTGGAATCCTCTCCATCGGGTACAGACTCTCTCGTAGGTAAATCTCTGCCTACTAAACATACTTGGTTGATTGATAGTGGTGCCTCGCACCATATGACGAGGAACTTGAATTTCTTTTCAATTATTTGGGATATTCCACCTTCTCCGGTAGGCTTACCGGATGGTCTTCAAACTAATGCCATCAAAGCAGACAGTGTCTCCTTGGCAGACGGTATCACTCTTCGCCACGTGCTTTATGTGCCAAACTTGGCTGTTAATCTTATTTCTGTCTCGTGTTTAGCTACTGACGCTAACTGATTTGTGGCTTTTTCCCATGATATATGTGTATTGCAGGACCGCACTTCGAAGAGCCCGATTGGACTGGGTAAGATGCATCGGGGGGTGTTCGTGTTTCAGCCACTCTTCACTGCTACAGTGGCCGCCGTCTGTGAGTCTGAGTCCTACGAGCTCTGGCATCGGCGCATGGGGCATCCCTCCAGTCAGCCTCTTATTCATCTTCCTACAGTTCCAGTTGTTTCCCCTTCCCTTAAAACTATTTTTGATGAGTGTTGTCATGCAAAGCACACTCAGACTGTTTTTCCTGATAGTACTAGTCGTGCTATGGATATTTTTGGATTGATACATTGTGACATTTGGGGCCCCTATCGGGTAAGCACTATTTCTGGTATAAAATATTTTTTGACCATTGTGGATGACTATAGTAGGGCTGTCTGGGTTTATTTAATGCATGATAAAGGTCAGACTGGTACCTTGCTTTGAAACTTCTGCAATATGGTCCATACCCAATTTGGCAAACTTGTCAAAATAATTCGGAGCAATAACGGCCATGAATTTGATTCCCAGCCCATGACCCAATTCTACAATGATCACGGTATATTACACCAAACCTCTATAGTCGATACACCCAAACAAAATGGGAGGGTTGAGAGGAAACACCGTCATATTCTAGAGGTTGCCCGAGCCCTACGTTTTCAAGCCAACCTACCTATTGAGTTTTGGGGGGAATGTGTACTTACTGTTACTCACCTCATAAACCATACTCATTTAGCCATTCTCAAACACAAAACACCCCATGAACTCCTCTTCCAAAAGGTCCCATCATATTCTCATCTTTGGGTCTTTGGCTGTCTTTGCTATGCTCACACAAAATCCGCAGACAAATTTGCCCCTAGAAGTAGACGATGTGTTTTTCTTGGGTATCCCCCCGGCAAGAAAGGTTGGCG
The DNA here is from genome assembly GCA_033070095.1 of Escallonia herrerae. NCBI lineage: Eukaryota > Viridiplantae > Streptophyta > Magnoliopsida > Escalloniales > Escalloniaceae > Escallonia > Escallonia herrerae. The sequence goes on along the minus strand of JAVXUP010001637.1, from coordinate 38,445 downwards.
AGTATATGATCTTGAAACAAATCAAGTCTTCTTCTCCCGGGATGTGAAGTTTGAGGAAACAGTCTTCCCATTTACCACACCTCTCAGCCCTTCTCCTACACCCGCGACCACCACTTTTTGCCCAGCATGGGACTGTGCCGAACATCCTATGGCATCCCTCCGGTGATAGGGGGAGACACACCACCAGTGCAGGGGGAGATCCGCCACCCTCACCGGCTGCCACTCCTTCCCCTATTCTGTCGGGTATCACTATGGGTCCTGACCCCGAGATCTCCTCTCTGGCTTCTCCACCAAGCTCTCCTACTGCTCCATCTCCCACTCTTGGTCGTGAAAAGCGACAAAAGAAAGCTCCTTCTGTTCTCAAGGACTATGTATGTCACACTACTCAAGTTCTTCCCCCTGCATCTTCAACACCCACCAACGGCTCTAGTGGTCCCAGGTATCCTCTGGCTAATTTTGTATCTTGTAAGTCATTTTCTGCTGCGCACACTCAATTTTTGGATGCAGTTTCTTCTAGCTCTGAGCCGCATTCCTACAAGACTGCATCCCACGATCCAAAGTGGCGTGCAGCCATGCGAGCAGAAATTAACGCTCTTAAAGCAAATGGTACCTGGACTATTAAAGACTTACCTCCTAGCAAGAAGCCCATTGGCTCAAAATGGGTGTACAAAATTAAATTCAACTCCGACGGGTCTATTGAGAGATACAAGGCCCGAGTTGTGGTTCGAGGGGATACTCAAGTTGAAGGACTTGACTACACCGAGACTTTTGCCCGAGTTGCCAAAATGGTGAGCGTCCGGGTATTCTTAGCAGTCGCCGTTATTAAAAATTGGGAGCTCCATCAAATGGACATAAAAAATGCCTTTCTGCATGGTGATCTCCATGAAGAAGTATATATACGGTCACCTCCGGGGTTCTCTCCTTCTAGCCCAAATAAGGTTCTCCGTTTGCGCAAATCTCTCTATGGTTTACGACAATCACCCCGTAATTGGTTTGCAAAGCTCTCCACCGCCCTACGTTCTTATGGCTTTCTTCAGTCCCATGCCGATCACACACTTTTCACCTACCGGAAAGGGGACGTCTTTCTCTTTGTCCTTGTGTAAGTGGATGATTTGATACTCGCTGTGAATAACAGCACCGCTTGCTCTTCATTCAAACAGTATCTTAACGACTGCTTTAAGCTCAAAGACCTCGGGCCTCTCAAGTATTTTTTAGGCATCGAAGCAGCACGTGGACCCCGTTGCCTCTTTCTCTCTCAACGTAAATATGCACTGGATATCCTTTCTGAATCCGGTTTATCTGCGTCCAAGCCCGCTGCATTCCCTATGGAACAGAACCACGGTCTTGCTCTTGCAAGCGGTCCTCTCCTTTCCGACCCAGGACCATATCGGCGACTCATTGGTCGCCTTGTCTACCTCACCATCACTAGGCTTGACATTTGCTATGCGGTCCATGTCTTGTCCCAGTTCATGCAGTCTCCTTGTTCCCAACATTGGGACGCCTCACTTTGGGTTTTACGGTATCTCAAAGCAGCCCCGGGCCAAGGCTTGTTTTTGTCGGCTGATAGTCCTCTTCAGATCTATGCCTTTTGTGACTCAGACTGGGCCAGCTGCCTACTCTCCCGGCATTCTGTTATCGGATATTTTGTTTCCTTGGGAAATTCTCCTATTTCATGGCGTACCAAGAAACAGCCGACAGTTTCTCGATCATCTGCTGAGGCAGAATACCATTCGATGGCGGTAACCACTTGCGAGCTCACTTGGCTCAAATCCTTTCTTCTCTCTCTTGGCATTCACCATGATCGTTCCATAAGACTCTTCTGTGACAATCAAGCAGCATTACATATTGCTTCGAACCCGATCTTTCATGAAAGGACCAAGCACATTGAGATTGATTGTCACTACGTTAGAGAGTAGCTACTTGCCGGCAACATTAGTACCGCACATGTTCGCACAGCACAGCAGGTCGCCTACATCTTCACTAAGGCACTTGGGCGTCACCAGTTTCATTATCTTTGCGGCAAGTTGGGCATTTGAAATCTCCATGCTCCAACTTGAGGGGGAGTATCAACTGGGATTATGCACATGTTAAATAAGTGCTTAACTTTAGAATCTTGACAGCCTATAACAAATGGCATGTACATGTTAAATAAGTGCTAAACTTTAGAGTCTTGACAGCCCATAACAAATGCCATGATCTATTTCACTTCCTTCTTGTATTGCTTAAGTTTTGGGCATAGTTATAAGATTTCCATCTTTTACAGCTTCATTTTAGCCCATAAAATTAGCTCTTCAGTGTATATATATAGTGCTACATGTAAATGAGATACAACACAACAATTGATACCATTTTTGTCACATACAGGAGGAAAAAATCCAATTTATCTGCTTAAATATCGTTTCAAAAAAGAATAAGACGTCAGATTAAAACGATCAGGCATCAATTTAAACTTTTTGCTTTTATCAACTAAACTTGGACGAGAATATTTTCATAGAGTCATACTATGACACCTTTGTGTCACTTATGCCACCTTCCCCAATAATATAACAAGTATGTGACAATCAATCTCAAGCTTTTTAATATGACATCAATCAAGAGTGTAGCTGGTTTAAGTCCACGACGATCTTCATTTTAGGCCAACTTACATGTTATGCACCAGATCAAACACAAGGTAGATTGAACCTAAAGACTGCTTATGTGGATACAAACCGGCCAATTGTGAGGTAGCACAAAGAGACAATGATATATTACCACACGAAGAGTAACATTCCATGCATTCCAATCCATAAAAGACTCTTGTGGGTGAAAACATGGAATAACTACTTAACGCAAGAACAAAATTCCAGCATCACCCATGCCAATGACCGAATTCCATCCATGACAAAAGGAGGTTTGTATATTCCTAGTTGGTCCTTAATTTCCTGAAGTTTAAGACTCGGTTAATTATGGAGGGCCAAAACTGCAATATCAATGTCTGGTGGAAAACTTCTCCGAAGAACAAATTTCTTTGTAAACAAATTTCTTTGTATATTTGACGGTGGGGTATCGAAGAAGTTAGCAAGGTCAATGGCCCTATTGGTGCAAATATATTTATATATGAAAAAAATGAAGAGGAATTAATGAAAAAATGACGGTGTGATCTTCGAGTTTTACCCCTCCAAAACCAACACCAGATAGTTAGTGGAAGCATACATAAAGGACCACAATAAAACAAGTCATAGAATTAGATTTAAGCACAAACGTAAAGAACCATTTTTTAGTTTAACCACGGAAGACACTAATAAGTTTTTTTTTAACGTTACACCTAACAAAGAAATTACCTTCAAAACTTGCATCATGCAAACTAGCAAGGAATAAGAGTTGGACATTATTGTCATATCCATAAAGGAGGAAAATAATGTAATTTGTTTGCTTTACTAAACATTGTCAAAATAATAAAAGCATCTTTCAATATAACAGTTGGGCAGTGTCTAAACTTTGTGCTATATCAACTATGACACTTGAACAAAGGTAATGTTTCTGTAGCTCATATTATAAGCCCTTTGTGTCACTTATAGTGTTGTACCAGCTTCCCCAACAATGTTACATGTATGTGATAATCAAACTCAGCAATTTTAATATGACATCAATCAAGGGTTTACAAGCTAAATTAGTCGGTTGAACCCCTCGATGACCTTCAAATTAGGCCAACTTACATGTTATGCACCACAAAAGTGCACCACACCAAACACGACATACATTGAACCTAAAAATTGTTTCTATTGTTTCTATGTGTACCAACCAATTGTAAGGTAACACAAAGAGAATGATATATTACCACTTGAAGATTAACATTTCTTGCAGTCCACAGTCAATAAAACAATGTTGTTTGTGAAAAAATGGAAAACCTACTAAAAAAATCAGCGCCACTGACCATAATTCTATCCATGCCAAACTGCACCATAATTTCTCAAAGCCGTACTTCCAGCCATACTGCACCAAGATATATCACAACAATGGCTAACCAATATATGGCAGCAAGGACTTATTAATTAATCCTCCTTTTTGTACTGTAAGAATATGTGTTACATTTGTTTTTGTTTTTGTCATATGACACAATTTTCATAAAGAATTCACGAAAAGCAGACAGCCCCTTTGAAAAGTGACCAACAAACCGCTAAAGAGACGATAACAATCACGAAACATCTCAAAATACAATAAACTAAACTGAAAACTATGTAGATAACATAAATTATCTTTACCAAAACAAATCCTAAACCCCCCTAGCTACCAAAGGAGCATGTAAAGTAAGCAGATCAAGAAGTGACACAACTTCTTTCATCCACTCCTGGGAAGGACACTTCCTATCCTATGGTGGTCATGCCACCTTAATTAAATCAGTTCTTTCACCAGCACCAAATTACTTAATGCAAACTTACCAAATCCCCCAGGCCACCTTAGCGGCCTTTCAACAGCATTCTCGTCACTTTTTCTTGGGGCATCCAATGGGCTACCACGACACGCCCTGCTCAAATGGGACACCATATGGCACCCAGTGATGGAAGGAGGGCTTGGTGTTAAAGACTTGCCCACATATAATCAAGCCTTCCTTATGAAAATCGCCTGGTCACTACTACGGTTCCCAGAATCTCTCTGGGCTCGCGTCTTTCAGGCCAAAGTACTTCCCTAACTCATCCCCTCTTGATGCGCATGTCAAACCAAGTGATTTATGGGCATGGCACAGTCTTCTAACTCCTCCCCTCTTGATGCGCATGTCAAACCAAGTGATTCGTGGCATGGTGCAGTCTTCTAACCGGACTTCGGCACATACAGAATGGACTTCGCTGGCAATTAGGAATTGACCAGTTAGTACATGTATGGAATGATGTATGTGTGACTGATCACCCTCTCTTCGACCTTGTACTGCCTCAACTACGTGCCACCCTCCCTGATATTCAGGTCAACTCCCTTATTTCCCCCTAACGTCAACGGAATCTCGCACAAATTGAAACTCTACTTCCTACCCATATACTTTCGTACATCCGGGGCTTACCTCTCTCTTTCCCCACACCATGACCGTCGCCTCTGGTAATATACAGACAACGGGAATTTTGCAGTCCAATCAGCTTATAATTGGCTACGTTCTTAGCAAGGCAGGCCCTATTGGGCGTCATTAGCATGGCATGGGCTATGGAAATTGCCTCTCCCACCAAAAATATAGATCTTCCTTTGGCTTATCTTTAATGATCGGCTGGCCACCAGCGCAATGCTTTTCCACCACCATATTGCCCCCACTGTGCAGTGTTAGCTGTGCTCCCCTGCAGTTGATGACTCCACCCACTTCTTCATCTCTTGTCCCTGTTTTTAGCCACTGCATCAAGCTCTCTCCGCTATCCACCCGTCCACCTACAACCTTGTCAACACGCTTTAACTATTGTCACATCTCCCCGTCCACTACAGGCCTAACCACCCTCTCTACAGTGCACTATTCATTTTGTGGCATGCTTGGCTGGCCCGCAACAATGCCATTTTTTACCATCAAGTAATTAGTTGTCATGCCATCATTTGTTCTGCTAAACTTCACGCCCATGACTTTTTTAATCTTTGCTTTCCTGCGAGACCCCCTCTAAAACCTGCCTGCAATCCCATCCATGTAGGCTGGGTTCCCCTCCCCCTACGCACGTCAGATTTAATGTCGACGGTGCATTTGCTGGCTATCTGGGTCCTGCTGGTATCGGCGGCATTTTACGTGATCATTCGGGGTTGTCTTGGGTGGGTTCTCTAGTCATATTGGCACTACTAGTAACGTCATTGTAGGACTGGCAACTCTACGACGAGCACTTAGCATTATCCACGAGCACCAACTCATGCATGTTATCATTGAATCTGACTCCCTTGTTGCCTTGGCTTGTCTCCACAGGTCCACAACGCACAACCAGTGGCACTTCCCCCTCTTTTAGGACTGCCTGAAGCTGCTCCACCAGTACCCTACTGTACAGCTGATATTTTGTTATAGCGAGGCAAACCGAGTAGCAGACTTCTTAGCCAAAACGGCCATTCTCGATGCTTTTGTAACTACTACTTTTGTTCAACCCCCCCAACCCCCCCCCCCCCCCGGAGTGCATAAACCCCCTTTTGCTTTTTGATATGTACGGAGGAGTTTTGCCTCGGTGGGTTCTTGTAATATAAACTTCTTATGTACATTATTAGTTCTTGACCCAAAAAAAAAAACCTTCTTTCATCCAATTGTATCCTCGGCTACCAAAGGAACAACAACTATAACTCTTATCGAGATCTATAGGTTATTATTACCAATTTCAGTCTCAACCCAATAACAGGTGGCAGAACAAAGAGATACAAAAACATTTGTACGTGGGATCGGCTATCAAAGGGAGAGAGAGAGATTACATCTAAGACGAAATGATATGGAAAATCACATAGTTCCTCAGAACGGTTGTTGGACGTATTGTTATGTTTCCTCTTGTAACTAATATGAAACTTTGTTATTTGAAGCATTAGATATCTTAATTTTCAAACGCCCTTTCGCTCTATGGTGAGATTCTAGGTTATCATTCTAGTGAGATCCCCCAATTGAAGCCAAGGATGTGCAAGGTTGAAGGGTAACGATGGAGCCATTTGGTATATGGCTTAGCCCAAAACAAACATATAAGGCCGGCCATCAGTGATGGTGCCACACTTCGGCCAATGCGCAAGCATAATCAACCTTGAAGTACAACAAAGAGTAAATTTTTTTTATAGGTTGAGTCCACGCGGAGTAAGCACTCTTTTACTATCAGCTTTTCCACCTTATTTTTGCAATTAGTTTTGATTAGACTTTGCTAGCAATTATGCCATATTGGCCAGATGACTGCTTTTAGACTATCTTCATTTTGTCAATGCTCCATATTACTTGCTTCACCAGTCATAACACTTCATACATTTTCTGAACTCCCTTTAGCCTTAGAGTCCTCTCGTATTGCATGTACCAAAACTTTGAAAACGTTTTGATCCATGATTACATAGGAAAAGCGAGTGTGGGGTCAAAATCACCATCAGCACTGCACCACCTTCACACCTGACACCAAACCCCTACAATGTGAAAAACTCGCACGGGGAGACGAAGTAAAAGAACCTTTTAGCAACTTCAAACCTCCAAATGAAAACTAACTCTAACAGTCTAACCCCAATCTCCACTCCCTAGCCATTGATGACACCAAAAGACCCAACAAATTCCTTTGACGGACCAGAAGATTCTAATACCAAAGTCATAGTACGCTCAACCACTGACCCCAGAGTTCAGTTTGTACTTTTACTATTGCTAGGGTTTCAACCACCCCTTTTTCTTTTTTTTTGATAAATTGATGCTACTTAATCCTTGCTAGAATACCACATGCTTCATGCTCAGGATGCCGAGCCTCATCAATCCTGAGGTGGTGAAGATTGATGGCATGGTTATAGTGGTGGCAATTTCGGTGGTTGCCATGGTCTTGGAAAAAGAAAATGTAAGTTTTAGAAAATGTGATTTTACCGCTAAACTCCCAATTCTGCGAAGTTTGTACCAGTTATTTCCTTAGTTTCAAGAACCTTAAAATATTTATCACATGTCAAGTATGTAATGGTATGTTTTAATTCAAAGGTCAAGGCTATAAGGGGAGATTGCGAAAGGTCAAGGTTTTAGGAGCGACTTTGTGCGACCCTGTAGTGCAATCAAGCTTGTTCTATATAATTGACTAAGAAGGTATTTGGGGTTAATTTTGGGATGGTCAAACCTGATTTAATCTAGATTAAATTAGGTACGTGAGTGTTTGATAAAAGAGATTATAAGATTGAATTTGGCTAAAAAAGTTAAAAACTGATTAAATCTATAATCCTGTAAAGTGAGGATTATAAAATAATCACTTTTTTTATAATCAGGGTTGACCTTTTAATTTATCATCTTATCCCTAATGTTTTTCACAAAAAGACGTTTCATACATTTTTAACTAAGTATTGGATGTGACTTTTAATTAGCTTCTAGAGTTATATTCTCTTCTACGCTAATAGAGAGGGGAAGCACAACAGTTCATTAACAGCCGCCTTCTTCCTCCCCACAATTTCTGTACGATCTTCTACCTTTAATTCAGAACTAGCCCAGAATCCCGTGCCAAGCACGGAATGATTTATTAACAACAATTTATTTTAGTAGATTTGAAATGCATAGTAAAATATATTGCACAATGTTATAATTTTATGATTATTTCATGAAAGATAGTTACTTTAATTTTGTGCTTGAACTAATTTCTTGTAACAAAATAAGTTAACTCTTTTGGTGAAATATCAATAAACAATGTCCTTGTACATATTGTTAATTCTGATTTGGTAATTTTATAGATGAACAAAAATTAAAAGTTTATTTAGTACACCAAAAAGAAAAAGTAAATTCTACTGATAAAAATATGTAGAGAGCATTTTGAGATCAATTTGCTATTGCGCAAGACATTTTAATTATTTTCTAAGTATCCTTTAAAGATAATTTGTACTTGAATGGGTTGCCCGTAACGTTAATAGAGAAAATTTTGCTCCGTATATTTGTTTATAGCATGTGATTTATAAAAGTTAATTAATACAATTAATTAAGGATGATGTGGCATTTTTAGAAGCAAGTGTAATCCACCAACGAAGTATACAGAGAAAATAGTAATCAGAATATGAGGTAATTATATATAGTTAACTAACATGACTATATAGGATAGCTCAAAACCTCGTAGTAAGGAAATTATTAAACAAAATTTAATCAACATTTCACAAAGTATACAATAAGCATGCTTATTGAGTAAGATTTGTCTTCAGATATAATCAGATTTTTAATCTAAGTTTTAGTCTACATTTATCACAACATAACTAATATCTTTTTAGATTTTATAAACAATTCTATTCAAAATTAAAAAGTTGACATAAAATCATAAATGGTATATTGCTAATGTAGAATTTAGAATATTTAAGAGTTTAATAACTCATATTAAAAATATCATAGAAAAAAATTGGTTCAAAACTTTTCCAACAGAAAATTAGTTGAATTTAAGAAATGCCCACATAATTAAGGTTTTAAATTTACACTATTTTTCAATATATCTCATATAGAATCTGCATATTATGGTATTTCTATCTTTAACCAATGCGACTAAATAGTAAGGAAATTTACACTATTTTTTAATATATCTCAATGCGATTATATAGCATAGTACAAAACCTTATAGTAAGTAAATTACTGACAAAAATTTTCCACCAATATATTAATCAAGTTAAATTCATATTCAATTTACAGAAAACTTAAATATGAATTTGAAGTAATACCAAATTTTTCTTATTAAATCTCTTGAGTAATTGTTTGCTTTACATGTTAATATTTCATGTTAGAGGGCTTTTTTGATATATAATATTCAAATAAAGTCATAATAGGTTACTATATTGGGTAGAAATTTTTGAATGTTTTGAGTTGATTTTTGAATTAAATAAGGTTTATTATTTAAATGCTCAATATATTTGTTGATTTAATTAATTGCAAAATGAAAGACCCTGTTTGGAAATCTTTAGCAACATTAATATGTTTCACATTAGTTTTTATAACTCTTATTATATTAAAAACACAATGCAATGAGGTGTCATGAGCTATCATTGCATTTCTCGCCTCAGTTATTAGATATTATAGCTCAAAATTTGGAGTCAAGCTCGAGTAAGTTTATAAAATATTTTAAAAGGTTACAAAAAGTGTATCAATGCATACCACAATTCAAGAAATAAAAAAAAAAGATGTTAAAAAATCTACTTTTATTAAAACTATAATTGTTGGTAAGAAAATTTTAATACTTTATTTATAACAGCTTCAAATAACTTAGTCTTAATAAATCATTGTTTCAAAAATTATTGTCCATTCTTATCTTCTTCATAGATCATTGTTTCAAAAATTACCAACTTATTAAGATACAGATATGATATCCAGTAGAATATTTTTTTTGTCTCATACACATTTAAAATTGCAGTCTTGATTAGATAGTCATGCAATTGTTATGGAATATTTGTATAGGTATATATGTTTGCTTTAGTTCTTCTGAACTGTAAGTTAAGGAATAATGAGTGGATTGTGTTACAGTATCATCGCTAGATTTTTACATTCTTTAAACTTTTCTTTACATCGTCAAGTGGTACCGTAACACAATTTAGACATTATTCTTTCAACCTAAAATTTTAAAGGAACTAAAGTAAACATATATGCATATGCAAATATTACACAAGAATTGCATGAAATATAATTAAAGTTTTAATAGTCAAAATCAAAGCCTAATACCAAAATATATGTTTGTAGCATAGAGCTTAACCGTTGTACAATTGATTTTCTAGATTTATAAGATTCACAAATATTGTCACAATTATACCCAGAATTTTTCAATAATAAATCACAGCAAAGAGTTTGAGTTGTTTTCTAAATTCTTATATATCGGATATAACCAGTTTGGTGGTCTTGAGGTCTTATATAAAAATGTTGATTTATAATTTCATTATTAATTTTTAACGATGGCTATCATTTGTGTGTGTGTGTGTGTGTGTGTGTGTGTGTGTGTGTGTATATATGAGTTTTTATATTTATATTAGAAAATGATTTTAAAGATACAATAGTCAATATTAAGTCCTAATTAGTATAATGATTAGGTTGAGTTTTACAATTATTAGAATTAGTTTTTGAATTACATAGGGCTTACAGAAAACCCACATTACTCTTGGTATAAGGATCCTATCAAAATTTATTTTTTGAGTCTTTGGATTTTAATTTTCATGTTAGAAAATACTTTTAAGGAAATAATTGTCAAAATAAAGTCTTAATAGATTTTTATATTGATTAGGTAGAACTTTAGAATGATTAGAATTAGTTTTTAAATTAATTTTTTTCTTCTAATTAAATCAAAAGTATTATTTTCGTTTTATATATATATATATATATATATATATATATATATATATATATATATAGGGAGCTGATCCATTGATAGCGCTAGCAAAATAGAAGAAGTTGCTAGCGCGATCTGGCCGTCCATCCCAAAAGATGGACGGCCCAGATCTTTTTTTTTGCGTTTTTTAAGTACGTCCGCTACATTATGTAGCGGACAATTTTTTGCATTTTTTTGACAAAAATACCCTCCGAGTCCGTCCGCTATATAATGTAGCGGACAAGTTTTCAGACTTTTTTTTTCTCTTTCTGTCATTAATGTTCTGACTTTTTTTTCTTTCTCTCTCTCCTTTCTCTCATCCGCTACATAATGTAGCGGACAATTTTCTCACAAAAATACCCTCCAACTCCATCCGCTACATTATGTAGCGGACAGAGGTTTTTGACATAAATCTATCCGCTACATTATGTAGCGGACAGAGGCAGACCCTTTTTCTCTCCTGACATGTCTGCCTCTCATGTCCCCTCCTTTCTTCTTCTTCATCTCTGTCTCTCTCCTCTCCATCCTCCTTGCAGCAATGACAACAGCCCACAACACGGCCGAGCTCGACTCCGGCGTCGCCGCAGCAGAGGCGTTGGCCTCATCCCCGAGCTCCGACCACCACAACCAACAAACCCACGATTTCAGCCTTGGCATTACCCAGATGTTTCAGCCTTTCAGCGCGGCCTATCTCAAACTCCCATTACCCAGATGTTTTTGCATTCAATTGGTTGATTTCAGCCTTGGCATTCAATGGGCACTACAGAGATGGTCGGCAAGGTTCTCCAACGGTCCCTTTCCGGTCACAATGGCCTGAACGAAGAACCCGAACATTGAGAACATGGCAAGTCTACCATTCTTGAATCCAAGGGCTCCAAGTCTTTTTGGAGATCATCAAGCATCAGCACCTTCTTCAGAAGGGTATAAGTTCCAGCAGCCACAGAAAACACAGCATCAGACGCATTCAGTCCAGCATAAGATGCTGGGTAAAAGTACAGACGGACAAACTTGCGTCCAGACGTCACAGGGAAACTATACGTGAACTCCGATTCAAAAATTCTAGCAGTCAAGTAAGGGACCTCAGGGACAGAAGGCTTTTGAGTAGCGGCAGAGGATGTCGACGACCTTGCACCCGCCAAAGCAAACTTTGACCCAATATCCGTGGTCCATTTCCGACCATCAGTATCGGTAGAATCCCCAGAACCCCCACAGTCCAAGAAAATCTTATCCATGGCAACAAAGTCAGCAGCCAAACTTAACCCAATCACAAAAGCCAACAACAAAAACGACGACGACGCCGGACTTAACCCCTTCACCGCAATCTGGTATGTTCACCGGCAGCGACGACGCCGTCCCCCCGACCACCGCCTCAGCCCTCTTCGCCGCCACCAGCGGCTTCTTCCTCGAACTCACCACCAGTTTCCTGTAGTCCGGCGAGATGACGCCGCAGCCGACCGAGCTCCACACGTCCAATTCGTCCGATTCGTCTGAAGAAGAAGCAAAGGAGGAATGGGGGAGTGGAGTGGGGACAGCAAGAGAGAGAGAGAATCTGAAAATTGATGGGAGAGGGAGAGAGTGTGTCAGCACAAAAAGAAGAAAGAAAGGACAAAGAAAGAGATAGGCAGAAAAAGTGTATCTCGACGGTCCGCTACATTATGTAGCGGATGGGCACAAAGGGTATTTTTGTCAAAAAATTGTCCGCTACATAATGTAGCGGACATACTTAAAAAAATGCAAAAAAAAGATCTGGGCCGTCCATCTTTCGGGATGGACGGTCCAGATCGCGCTAGCAAATACACCATTTTGCTAGCGCTATCAATGGATCAGCTCCCATATATATATATATATATATATATATATATATATATATATATATATATATATATATATATATATATATATATATATATATATATATATATATATGAGTTTTTATATTCATATTGGAGAATAGTTTTGAAGATATAATAATTAATATTAAGTCCTAACAAGTTAGTATAATGATAAGGTTGAGTTTTAGAATGATTAAAATTAGTTTTTGAATTTTAAGGACTTAGTTGTCAAAAAGATGTCTTAATAGATTAGTATATTGGTTAGATAGAATGATTAGAATTAGTTTTTGAACTAAATAAGACTTATTAATATAGAAGTTAATTAATCTTAAAATAAGGATATGATGATTTGTCATATAAACAAGCGATGATGTGTCGCGTAAAGAAGTTATCAATGTCTTTCTCGTTTCACTTATTATATATTATATAGATAAGAAGTGACAAACTTTTGTAGGTGATTGAAAATAGCTTTTTCAATAATTTTTTCATATATTGTAGTTATTTTCAAATGAAAGCAATATTAACATTACTTCACTAAATGGATATTAGAAACTTTGTTTATGTAGTATCCTTTATGGTCTTTTTGCCATATCAAAACTAATTTGAAAGATCCAAATACTTTTTGTCACTTTAAGCTAATTCACAACTAATTTTTTCAAACAGCAAATTGATTCTGCTTAAAGTAGATGAAACTGATTTTGAAAACTAATTCAGATTTAAGTTGAAATATGCATTTCAGAATCAATCACAAATGGCCTCTAACTTTGTTAACGCATTACCAAAGCATAATTTTTACTTTGTTATATCATAACATACTCACCAGTTAGTAATTAGTAATATGTGGAGGCACCCACGAGTTTGTACAATTTTTTTAGCAAAACTCCATTTTCATTAGTAAAAAATGCCACTAAAGCTCAATGATGGTGATTCAATGGTCTTAGTTCTATATTTGTATCCAAAGTAACGTCGAAAAGCTAGCAGAATTTTTTTAGCGACAGTTTGTTGTGGGCCTTGTGGCTAGAAAAGGTGTTGGATATCTTATATATGTATGGACTGGAACATGGCTACACCTAAAGAACGTTGCCAACATGTTATCATCTGAGAAGGATCAAGCCAAATGTAGTTCCAACACAGGAGCCCCTAGACATAAAAAAAAATTAAAATAAAAAAGCACGTAAAAGATGCTAACAATGCAATGAGCTGGACAAACAAAAGACAGACACCATCTTGGCTACCAAAAGAGGGGAGTGAGAGGGCCCCAACATATTATACCTATGGAGGATCTAACAGTATAATAGACTGGACAAACAAAGACATGAACTATCCTCACTATCATGAGAGGGGAATCACAAGGAATTTCCTAGATAAAAATACTTGGAAAAAGAGACAGGCGGTGCAGTAGACTGGATGAACTAAGAGAAACACTATCATGACATTCAGGGGAAGGGGAATCATAAGCAGCCACTAGACAAGGATACGTGCAGAGGATATTGATAGTGCATTGGACTAGATAAACTAAGACAGACACCATCCGAACTATCATGAGAGGAGAATCGCAGGGGGCCCACGACAAAGTGCATGTAGACCACATGCAACAAAGAAAATAAAAAGGATCCTATCATAATCCTCATAACATGGGTAGCATAAAGGAAAACCCTACAAGCACCGCACATATTAGGGAAGAGATCTAGTCACGAAATGTCTGGAATTGACGAGTAAAGTCTATAGGACTAAGATACACAGCGAAAGGAAAAAGGACCACAGTCGGAATTACAAGGGGAACATGAGCGAAGCATTTACATTAAACTCTGTAAGAAAGAAGGAAAGATCACTACTGTAATTATCACAAAAAGAGGAGTCACAAAGTAAGCCCTTATACACAAGGTTTTTGAGGGAAAGACCTATATCAACCATATCCAAGGAGATGGGCATCTTAATTGAAGCCCACAGGCAAGTAAGCGAACAAGAATGGCATTGGATCAGTACTACAGTGCATGATAGGTGAAAAGGAGCACAAACTTCAAAGGAAAACACTCCTGAGATACTTACTAGCTGGCATTACAGAGAAAGCCCCTACATAAACAAACACGATTAGAGGAAAGAAATCCTACATGACACCAGTGAAGAAAGTATTCATGCTGAAGGCCCTGACTTAAGGAGAAAGATCTTATCTCAACCTACCATGAAAGGAGAAATCTCAAAAAAAAAAAAAAGAAATAGCCCTAAGGGATATATGTTGGAGAAAAAAAGGAACCTCTAACTAGTAAAAGAGAGAATCGATAAAGTTGATATGATGGAGGCCCTTAGACATAGATATGAAGAATGGAATTCATTGAAAGACAGCGGCATAGATATGAAGAATGGAATCCATTGAAAGATAGAGGCGCAAAGCACAAAGGTAAGAGATCTCCACAATGATGTTGACAAATATAGGACACTCGGAATATCCTTGGAAAATTTGAAAACATGTTTTAATTAAAAAAACATCGAGAATATGCTTTGACAGTTAGACTATATGACTTGACTGAACAAAGATAAATTGCTATCAAGTGCATCATAGAAAGTCATATGGCACGAGATAAAGCCATAAGGCTAATTGATCTCGTCATTGAGGTGATGGTAAAAATATATCAAATTGTGACAAGTGGACTTCTTCGTGGACCACAAAAGTAGGGCATGCAAGATAGAATCAATGGGTTGTCATACGATGAAGGTGAACATATCATGTGGCCCTGTAACAAGCTCAGGTGTACGGACCAATATCTCTTTCCTTCTTTTTCCAATCTTTCATTTATTTATTTATTTATTTTTGACATCATAAAAATGTTAAAGAGAATTTGACTTTCTTAAACAAGATACCTCAAGGATGACTTGGTATATGGGATACAATGTAGGCTACGATGTGGGCTAATAAACGGTTGCTAATAAGATTGAAAGAACGTGTGCCATGGAGACCAAACGTAGATGGTTACTAATTTGCCTAAGTATTCCCATCGAGGAATTAGGTCTAACATTGTTCAAAATACTGAATGATGAGTATGTTGTTTTCAAATTTGATCAAAATCGAATCCATGTGTAGAATCTTGAGAATCCTTCTTCAACGTCTTAAATCTTTTGTTTTTGTTTTTTGCTTTTTATTTTTTTGAAACTTTCAACAACATTTCTTCTTCTTCTTCTTTTCTTTTTAAGATCAAACAATTTATCATAAGATCTAATTTGTCATCTCTACTTTCATCAAGAATTCGGTTCCTAGGAAAAAAGAACATTTCCTGTGTTGAGTCTAACCTGAACAGTTATACTTGAAACATAGACATATACTAAGAGACTTACCATTCCAAGGTTAGGAGAATAGGCTTCCGAAAAAAATGTCTAAATTGACTAGGCTCAAAGGGCTAAGCAAGTGAAAAAATCAAGCATTTGGTAACCAGGATGATATGTGGTAGCTAAGCCTTCGATCATTGGGAATGCTTATTTTCAAGAATACATAATGCATAACCTACATTTTCTTGAGTTTTTTATTCTTTGGCCCTCATTTTTGCCTAGACTGCTCTTTTCAGAGTTCTAAGCTTAGCAGACCTTTTTTTCCCTTTCTTTTAGAGATAAATTGTCAGTGTGAAGAGTGCACGATATACCTTTTACCTGTAACTCCGACAATGGTATTGGATGATCATCTTGCATGTCTCCTTAAGCTTCCTAGTTACGAGGCACTTTTCGACTGTGCTTTCACCTTCAAGGCCTTAATACTGAAAGCTTGTTAGCTTTTAACCTCAACCCTTGAATGGTTGGCTGGACGGTCGTGCATGTGCGGTCATTAAAACAAAAGAGCAGTCATATTAAGACAAATATGCACATAACCATACCTAAAAAATTCTAAAAACACATTAAATGAGACAAATCATCAAAATTCACAAAGAAGGAGTCTCTAGCAAAGTCGTCACTGTGATGACTTGCATCTGAAAACACTGTTTCTCTGAGTCGCCATCTTATTTTTAGGATTGATCACAAAAAATTAACAAGAGTAAAAAGGAAAACCCTAGACCAACTTTAAATATCCAATAAAGCTTTACAATCTATGAAACCGGAGTTTTGAATTTAGGGACAAAGTTATATGACAATAAACTTTAGGCACCTCGGCATACCTAAATAAGTCTCTACTTGTTTTTACAAAAATAAAAAAATTTATGTACATAAATAAAGCATACACAGATCCTAAGCTAAACCTATGTTTGGTTTGAACTAAAAAACAGGGGTTGAGTGGCCTACATACCTAATAAGTCAAATTGGGATTGAAACCTTAAAGTCCTATCCCTAGGGCTATATACGTACCGAGTTTGAGCCGAACATATGTGTGTTTGAACTCAGTTCGTCTATTTTCTGGGATGTTTGAGCTCGGCTCATGTTCATTTATGAGCCAGACATGGATGTTCGAACTCAGCTCAAGTTCGTCAATTCAAAAATCGGGCTCGGATAGACTTGTTTGTTTAAAAAAGCAAATCAACCAAACAACGGAGAAAGAGAAGAAGTTGAATTCATTAGAACACCATAACGCCTTCTTCCACAACAACCACTGACGTCGTCTTCTTGCACCACCACCGCCGCCGCCGTCACTGCCGTCTTCTTCCACCACCACCACCACCACCACCGTCGTCATTGCCGTCTTCTTCCACCATAATTGCCGCCATCGTCTACTTCCACCACCTATCATCTTCTTCCACCACAGTCGCTATCACCTCTAGTGCATTTACTAACACCACCTGCCGCATCAACCACTCGTCGCCATCATCATCAACCATAAAAAACTTTTTAAGAAAAGAGGTTCAGATCTGGTTCTGAAGTACGAGAATTTTTGGATCTTCAGAAGATTAGAGACGAGAGTTATAAAAGAACCCAAATCTGATCTGGGTGATGTGTGTGCCTAAGAGTGAGAAGAAGATGTGCTTGCATGAAAGTTAGAAAGAGATGATTTATTCGTGTATCCATGGAGGTATGTGTACATCTCTGATCTTTCATTGTGAGAGAGGGGGAAGAAGAGGAGAAGAGGATGTCTGAATAGGGGAAATGCGACTGTGAGGATTTAAGAATATGTTTGGGTTTTCTAAATGGATGGAAAGAGGAGTTAGGCTGGACTTTCTAGTTGCACTTAGGCTGCATGCAATGCAAAAATTGTTTGGGTATATTATTGGGCTTTGTTGCCTCCATGCCTTAAACATAATATTCATGTATGTGTGTATAATGTTCATCTTTTAAATATAAATTTATTATATAGAGGAACCGTTCACGAACACATTCGCGAACACTTTGAAGTGTTCCTGCTCGGCTCGTTTAATAAAATGCTTTAAAATGTTGTTCGTATTCAGTTCATATATTATACAAATGAACATGAATGAGCTCTGAACGGAACGAGTCACGAGATGTTCTTGAACAACTCAGTTCATTTACAGTTCTACGGCTATCCCTAAGGGTGGCGTCCTAAATTTTGATCCTTAATTTTGAAAATCTAATTCTAACCAACTCTTCTAGTTGTTTTAAATATCTGATTTTAATCAACTCTTCCAATTATTTTGGAAAATCTAATTATGATCAACTCTTCTAGTTGAACTTTTAGAAAACTATTTTTATTCTTGCTTATACCAAAATTTGGTCCCGAGTAAAGGATAATATTCCTATCTGATC
>JAVXUP010001637.1:0-17500 GCA_033070095.1 Escallonia herrerae | reverse complement strand
AAAAAAATTCATTTAATTTTGTGACTTGCTGAAAATGATATAATTTTTATTTTTTAGATTTCAATATAAATATGGATGCAACTGGAGGAAATAATTATGTGAAGATTTTGCTCCACCTTACAAAGGTCAAGTTTTTCAAACACTGGACGAAGTTAAAGCATACTATAGAGCATATTAAAAAATGATAGGTTTCGGTGTTAGAATTAAGACGACTAGAAAACGGGCGAATACATACCAAATTTGTTCCCGACTATGAGTGTCATAAAGGAGCACCGCATGTATCCCCGGTTGTTCGGATCAGTGATGAAGGGCCAACAAGACAAAGAAAAAGGGACACATTTTCGAGTACCAACTGCAAGGCCCATGTGCATGCAGTACACCAAAAAACTGAAAACATTGGGTTGTGACGGGAGTGGAGTTGAGCCATAATCATCGATTGATGACCCCTAGTAAGATTGGTCAAATTCATCAGCACCGACAAATAAGCGCGGGCCACAGACAACTGATATTTACAATTACCGAGGCTAAAATTCCACCTTCTAGAATGATGGGGTTTTCTCAAGCCAGGCTGGGGGGATTGACAAGTTGAGCTTCAACGAAGTAGACCTTCGAAATGAACTTCGTTCTCAGAGGAGAGAGTCTTTCAGTAAGAGTGCTCTCAAGCTACACTTGATGGTGGTGAAAATCGAGACAAATCATTTTTTTGATTTTCCTATGAAGGGCCTATTCGCGCACACTTTAGTGTCCACTACATAGCTTCTGAAAAATTTTGTAATTTTTTTGTCACTTTTTTTTTCGCTCATTGCACCTTAGGCACGCTAGTAAGCCCATTTCTAAGATTTTCGGCAAAAATCGAGACAAATAATTTTTTTGGTTTTCCTATGAAGGGCCTATTCGCGCACACTTTAGCGCCCACTTTAGGCACGTTATTTTTTTCACTTTTTTGTTGCTCATTGCACCTTAGGCACGCTAGTGCGCCCATTGTCCAAAATCAAGCAATAGTAATAACAAGGCTAATTCAATTTCAAACCTTAATATCCAAAATTCAACAATAGTAATAATAATCCATACGAACGTCTACTACATCTCAGGAGAATGGTAAGAAAGGCGTCTAGCTACACCCTTTTTCAGCTCCCAGGCCATCCTATATTTAAACATCAAGGCATCCCTTCGAGACCACGACTTAGATTCGAGCACATCCAAGCCAGCTATGTAGTCCATGTACTTGAGGACGTAAATCCAGCAATCATGACTGTTATATTGCTCTGGTCGGTTCTGTATCATCACGACCGTCCAAGGCTCTATCATTGTTTTGCTCGTGATGGCTTCCCCTTAATATGTCGGCATGCTAACGGAATGATAGTACTCTGCATCCAATAATAAAAAAGGTTATCAAGCCTATGTAACAAGCCTATGAGCGAAGGTCAAGAAATATAAACTAACCACCGCATTGATGTACGTGGAGTACATCTGTGCCAGCTGCAGACCAGGTCCGTCCTCCCTTAGGCTATCATATATGTGGACCACTTTATTCTCTGGAAAGAGAACTAATAGGAAGAAGTGGTTTGCATGAAGAGTAGGTAGCATGATTAGGTTCGCCTCAAACGCTTGACATTGTAGTCTGCGTTCAAGTAAGAAAGCACGTTTGCAAATGGTCGCCATTCACCCTTGCTTGTCCCTTGCCTCCTCCTCCATTCTGTGAACTTCTTCATGCTGTTCACCATGATGGGGATAACAAAAAAGGCATATATGTTGAGCTTCAGCATTTGGCAGGGGTTATATTTTAGCTCTCTAACACGGAGTAGGTCTATATAAGCGTCCAGGACCCAGTTCAAAATATCTATTTTCGGCGCCAACGCTCTTAAATCAGAGTGACCTAGGAATCCAGAAACAAGAAAGTCTACTATAGCGATTGGCTCAGGCCCGAAGTAGTGCTCGTCGATCCAATCCTGTTTGGTTGGACTCAATGGCTTCGTCGATTGTCCTTTATCCGACCGTATGCTTGGGCGCCCCTGGGGAGTTACTTGGTGGGTCACCTGACTCTGAGGCTGAGAGTCGTACGCGTCAGGAGGCAAGCGACTAGACGACTCTCCTTGGTAACCCTGGTACGCATTACTGAAGTTATGAACTTCAGTCTTGTACCTCTCGATGGACATCCTGAGACTGTCAGGAGCATGCGCGACAAACCACTCAAATCCCTCCAGCTGCTTAAACACCTCACTGCCCATGTCAACCTAAAAATAATGCATGGAAAATTTGGCTAATCATTTCATGAAAGGTCAATAAGGGCACAAGTATAAATAGAATCAGAATTAAATGACTTACAATGTTCATCGCCCAAAACTGATCGATGAACTCACGTGGCGCATACGATGTCTTTTTCGCCTGGGAAGGGCGATTCACCCTCATGCGCATCACCTTCAGAAACCATTGCAGATACTCCTCAATAGTGATGTCGTCATTCTTCAGTGATACAAGGCTATCATACGTTTCCTACCAGGTATTCCACTGTTGCACCTCGTCGTTCAACAAATTCAAGGCATCAGACACCTCAAAGTTTGGCCCTCGACCCTTCCTGTATGGCCGCATGTCTACAACGGGTTTTGATATCCCTTGTAGATAGCCAACTTGCCTCATAGCTCGATCTGGCATCTGAAACTCACATACATCGAAGTGAATAAGCGGCACCCGAACCAAACCTGCCAGCACGCACGACACCGGAAGTTGCCAACACCACTCATCCAACCGATGCATCACCTTGCAATATGGCTGCCACGTCACATGTGATGCATCCAGTATCTCTAGTTCCCCCTAATAAAACTTTAGATGGTGGTGAGGGTCTACCCGTCTCCTCCGGTTAGGCGTAGGCCCCCAGGCCCACACCCTAGGCCACGTCTCATCGGAATTATCCCGCGGCTGTGGACGACCCGTGGGTAGCCTCTCGTAAGACCAAACCTGTGAATGCAAACATTATATGGAATTAGTAATTAATCACGAATATATTGACATGTCAACCAAGAACATAAATGCTCAAACCTAAAATAGAGTGAGGCAGGCGGCAATGGACTTGGCACCCTTTCTCGTAGCTCTGTGCAGTGCTTGATATAGGTGCGCAAGGACACCTGAACCCCACGAATACGAGTATACCTCTTCAAGATCCTCCAAGAACACCATATACTTCGGATGCACCGTGTTTTTCAAATGCGTCGAAAGTAATATAGCTCCAATAATATACAGGAGGAATGCCTTCATATACGTCACCAAATCGTGAGAAGTGTATTTATCCGGTAGCACGCCGTACTGTTCTCTCAGCCATTTAATTTTGATACCGTTTGTTGTAAAAGCTTCCCTTGGAATTCCCAAAAAATACTGCCTAGCCATCTTCGCTATGGATGCAGGCGTTTTGCGCAAAGTAATGGGTCTGTCATGACATAGGATTCCAAGTATAAATCTGACGTCCTCTAATGTAATAGTCATTTCACCACACCGGAAGTGAAATAAGTTGGTCTCGCTCCTCCATCGTTCAACTAGAGCGGATATAAGGCGATCGTCGTGTCCAGACCAATGATGAAGATCGGTGAACATAGATAAATTTTGAAGGTGTAATATTTGTATCAGTTCCTCGTTTAGTATCCACTCTTCGAGGTGACTTGTGCTTTAAATTGTTTCCAAAACACCCCTATCGACACTGTCAAATACGTGCCTCGCGACGTGGTCATCGTCATCGTATAGGATTGATGGATCATGAGGTCCGGGGTTGAAATTCATATCTTTAAGAAGAAAATATAATCGTAAACCAAATTAGCATCCGAATAAAATATAATATTTACATTCCAAAACTAAATGAGAACACGTAATAAAATTGCCAATTTGGAAGTCTGAATAAAATCTAATTTTGAAAATCATATAACTATTAATTTTGACGCCCTAAAAAACACTATTTTGGAATCCATAAATGTAATACCCCGGGTTTTGGGTACTTGTGTAAAGAATAATTAAAAACTATTATATAATCTTGATTTTGACATGATGTTCGTTACTTTGAAGTAACGATCTATGATAAACAGGAGATTTAGGACATGATATTCGTTTTTATCAAAATAAGGGGTTTTTATGCCATCTTTTCGTTTCATACACGAAAATTTTTTCATCTTCCTTACGAACAGTCGAGTCAAGCTGTCGGTTTTTTTTTTTTACGAACAGTGGCCTTATTTTCTAAAAAAAGAGGACAGATGTCCTTTGTCCTTTTTATCTTAAATTTATAAGTTGTCCTTCGTGAGAGATTGGTTTCAGAATTTATAAAGAAACGACATTCAAAAGTCATTTTCGGGTGACTATTTCTTTTAAAAAATTTTATCGATCTTCGTGCTATTAAGTTTTATCTAAAAATTTTGCCCAATTCATATCTCACTCATTCGATCTCCAATTGATCTGATTTTTGTTTCGTTCAATTTGTATTTTCGTTCTCTTCGATTGAGTCTACAAAGACTATTTTTAGATTTTGAATGAATATTCGCTATATTTATCAAACTATTATGTGGGTGATATTTGTGTTTGAAAAAATTTAAGCATAACACAATTTCAAACTATAAAAAACATGAATTTGAGACTATGGTAAGAATAATTTAAGCATAACACAATTTAAACAATCCACTGGTAAGAACTAGTAAGAACAATTATGGTTAGAACAATTAGAAATTAACATTGAATTATAAGAAAATTCAAAATCTTTACTTGTTTTAAACTTGATATATTTTAAAAAAGAATCCACTAATCTTCTAGCGGTTATCCACCGATTTTCTAGCGTAGAATTTTTTTGTTTATGTTATCGTGGAGATTATGTAGGTAAGATTTGGAGTATGCAAAAGATGGAAGAAAGAGTTGGAAAAGATGATGGAGAGTGAAAGAGAGGGCTTTGTCCAAAAAGAGCTGGGGAGAACGAATTATAAAGATAGAAAAGTGAGGGAGAGAGAAGAAAGAAGACCCGTGAGAGAGAGAAAATAAGACCCGTGAACTTCAGGATAAAGGACAACAAGCCAAGGCTTAGGGATTGGGGTGGGGCCACTTAAGGACAATTTGCAAAATTCTCGTGTGGGAGAATGCCAACCGCTACACTTAGTAGCGGTTTGGAGTCCTTGTGTCACTCAAAAAAAAATATTACCATCATTACCAACCGCTACACTTAGTAGTGGTTGGGAGTCAATACCGTGCATTGAATAAATGGAGTAATGATGGCAAAATGGAATAATGATGGCAGGCTAAAAAAATGGAATCATTACCAACCGCAACAAAGTGTAGCAGTTGTGTGCTCCCAATTGCTACACTTTGTAACGGTTGAGAAGATATTAGTGTGCCATACATGGGCCCCCAACCGCTAGTCTTTTTTGCGGTTGGGGTTTTTTCAGTTAAGAAGGGCAGTTTTGTCCATTTTGCAACCGCTTGAAAGAGCGGCGGTCGCAACTTTTTCAAAAAAAAAATAGATCTGAGCCATCCACGAGTACACATGGACAGCTAGATTTATGGTTGAGAAATTGTTATTTCTCCACCGGTATATATATATATATATATATATATATATATATATATATATATATATATATATATATATATATATATATATATATATATATATATATACCGTTAGAAAAATAACTATTTCTTCACCATAAATCTGGCCGTCCACGTGTACTCTTGGATAAATCAGATCTGTCCTTTTTTAAAAAAAAAAAGTGGTAACCGCTAATCTTTAAAGCGGTTACAATATTCCCAAAAATGCCCCTTTCAGGGCAAAAAAACCCCTTTTATAGCGGTTAGGGGCCCACTAATTTTCCCCAACCGCTTCAAAGTGTAGCACTTAATGGCCCACAGCTTTTAAAAGCAAAACTACCCAACGGCCACAAAGAGTAGCGGATGGTGGGCCCCTAACCGCTAATCTTTGTGGCGGTTAGGGGTTTTCCCCTTTTGTTTTCTTCTTGCGCAATCTCTCTCTCTCACACACACACATTGGATCCCTTTCTCTCTCTATCTCTCTCTTTCTTTATAACATAGGATCCCTTTCTCTCCACCCCTCGGCATATCCCTTTTTTCACTCTCAATCCCTCTCTCTTTTCCATACCAACTATCCATCATCTTCATCTTCCCCAACTCTTTCTTCCATCATCTTCATCCTCCAAATCACACCTCCATAATCTCCACCATAACACAACACAAAACAAAACCTACACTAAAAGATCGGTGCATAGCGGCTAGAAGATTAGTGGAATTTTTTAAAAATATATCAAGCTTAAAGCAAGTAAGTATTTTGAATTTTCTTATAAATAAATATTAATTTCATGAATTAAAACTTCTTTATCTTTTAATTGACCTTATTTTATGCTTAATTTGTCTTCTTACCATAATCTCAAATTAAGGTTTTTTAGAAATTGAAATTAGGGATTGAACTAGCGGCTTTTAGGTTATGATATCAGCGTTTTGCTTGATATTCAAAATTAGGATTTTTTTAGGTTTTCAAAATTGGGGGTTTTTTAGGACTTAAAAAATGGGGTTTTTTAGAGCTTCAGAATTGGGGGGTTTTTTTTTTGCATTCAAAATTGGGAGCTTTTTAGGGCATCAAAATTGGGTTTTAGGAATTCAAAATTAGGAGTTTTTTAGGGCTTCAAAATTGGGATTTTTACAGATTCAAAATTAAGGGTTTTGTAGGGCTTCAAATTAGGATTTTTTGGTTTTCAAAATTGGGAGTTTTTTTGGGCTTCAAAATGGGGGTTTTTAGGGATTCAAAATTGGGGGTTTTTAGGGCTTCAAAAATTGGGAATTTTTTAAGGGTTCAAAATTGGGGGTTTGTTAGGGCTCAAAATTGGGGTTTTTAGGGATTCGAAATTAGAGGTTTAAAATTGGGCGTTTTTAGTGCTTCAAAGTTGGGGGTTTTTTAGGCCTTCAAAATTGGGGGTTTTTAGGCCTTCAGAATTGGGGGTTGATTTTGGATTATGTGTTCTTGTTTTAGTTTTGGGATGTAAATAGTATCCACGTTAAGTTGATTTATGATTATATTTTTTTTCTCAGAGATATGAAGTTCAACCCCAGACCTTATGATTCATCAATCATAAACAATGACGATGACCACGTCGCGAGGGACATATTTGACAGTGTCGAAATGGGTGTTTTGGAAACAATTTCAAACGCAAGTCACCTCGAAGAGTGGGTACTAAATGAGGAACAAAAAGAAATATTACACCATCAGAATTTATCTATGTTCACCGTCCTTCATCATTGGTTATCGGCACAACGAGTGCCTTATATCCTCTCTAGTTGAGCGATGGAGGAGCGAGACAAACACATTTCACTTCCGGTTTAGTGAAATGACTATTACATTAGAGGATGTCGGATTTATACTTAGACTCCCATGTCACGGCAGACCCATTACTTTGAGTAGGACGCTGCAACGATAGCTCAGCTGGCTAGGCAGTATTTTTTGGGAATTCTAAAGGAAGCTCTTACAACGAACGGCATTAAACTTAAGTGGCTGAGAGAGCAGTATGGCGTGCCACCTAATGCATAGACTCCTCATGATTTAGTGACGTATACGAAGGCATTCTTGTTGTATATTTCTATAGCTATATTACTTCCGACGCATTCAAAAAACACAGTGCATCCGAAGTATATGTTGTTCTTGGATGACCTTAGGGAGGTATACTCATATTCGTGGGGTTCAACTGTCCTTGCGCACCTATATCGAGCACTGCATAAAGTTACAAGAAAGGGTGCCAAATCCATTAATGCCTGCCTGACTCTATTATAAGTCGGTATGAGCATTTATATTGTTATTTGACGTGTCAATATATTCGTATTAATTACTAATTCCATATAATGTTTGCATTCACAGGTCTGGTCTTACGAAAGGCTACCCATGGGTCCTCCACGGCCGCGGGATGATTCTGATGAGACGTGGCCTAGGGCGTGGGCTTGGGGGCATACGCCCAACCGGAAGAGACGGGTAGACCCTCACCACCATCTAAGTTCTATCAGGGGCAGCTAGAGATACTGGAGGCATCACAGGTGACGTGGCAGCCATACTACAAGGTGATGCAACGGTTAGATGAGTGGTGTTGGCAACTTCCAATGTCGTACGTGCTGGCAGGTTTGGTTTGTGTGCCGTTCATGCACTTCAAAGTATGTGAGTTTTAGATGCCTGATCGAGCTATGAGGCAAGCTGGATGTCTACAAGGATATATCAAAACCCGCTGAAGACATGCAGCCATATAAGAAGGGCTGAACTTTGAGGTTCCTGATGCCTTGGATGTGTTGAGCAACGAGGTGCAACAGTGGATTACTTGGTAGGAAACGTATGAGAGTCTTGTATCGCTGAAGAACATGGGCATCAGTATTGAGGAGTACCTGCAATGGTTTCTCAAGGTGACGCGCACGAGGATGAATAGGCCTTCCGAGGCGAAGAAGACATCGTATGAGCTACGTGGGATAGTCGACCAGTTCTGGGCATTGAACATTATAAGTCATTTACTTCTGATTCAATTTTTATTTGCGCACCTTATCGACCGTGCCTGAAATGATTAGCCATATATTCCATGCATGTTTTTTAAGTTGACCTGGGCAGTGAGGTGTTCAAGCAGCTTGAGAGGTTTGACTGGTTTGTCGCACATGCGCCTAACAATGTCAAGAAGTCCATCGAGAGGTACAAGACTTGTAATATCTCAAACTTTGATAGCGGGTTAAAATAACCACAGGAGCTCCGAAAAAATAGAGAGGCGTTAAATTTGAGCAATGCTCAGGTATTAATAGAGTATCAGAGCTTAAAAGAATTTTGGGGTAAAAATACAATTTTGGAAAACATTGGGGGCAAAAATGTAAATTATGGGTTTGTTGATGAAAAATAATGAAATGGGTGATGTTGTATGTTTTAGTGACATTTAATTTGATTAATAAAGATTAGGAGAGTTTGGAGGCAAAAATGTAAATTTTGTCATTTTTGCGGCATTTTCGTAGTTTTGGAAAGGTAAAGGGCAATTTTGCATTTTTGGAAAAATAGTCTTATGTGTCAATTTATAAAGAAATTTTCATAGGAAAATGCCACCACCTACTTGGTTGAGGGGTGACTAATCACATTATAATATAAACTAATGGTTTTTGTTTTTATTCCTTAGGCAATTAAACTAAATAAAAGGAAAACAAAACAAAGTAAAAAAAAAAAAGAGAGAGAAATTCGGGTAAGATGAACAGTAATCGAGAAAGAAGAAAACAGCCATAGAAAACAGAGAGAAAAGAGAGCTTCGGGGGAAGAAGGAAATAGAGAAAGAAGAGAAGAGAGAAATTCGGGCAAGGGGATAAAGGAAAGAGGAAAAAGGGATTGAGAAATACTTCCAAGGGTAAAATTTTCACTTATGGTGTTGATTTCAGTGTGTGTTTTGAAGATTTAGTGTGTGTTCTTCAGGTTTGGGGATTTGATTCGAATGGTATGTGTGTAATTGATGTATCTAAATTGGGTTATGGCATGAACAATGGGATTGTAGTGAGTTTAATGGGTTTAAGATAAGTTATTGAGGGAATCCATGCATTATTGTGGATGAATATAACCAAGTATGCAGCTGATTGAATGAGGAAGAAGACATGTGTGTGTTCTAAAGGTGTAATAATGTGTGTTCGAATTTGAACAGTAGATGTTTTTGTTCACTAAAATTGAAAACTTAATTAACAGTTTCTAATCCGAATTTTGAGAAATAGTTAGGGCTAGATTTAGCAAAAGTACAAAAAATAGACCCCAGTTATTTTTAAGAGACCTACATT
This sequence comes from Escallonia herrerae, assembly GCA_033070095.1. Lineage (NCBI taxonomy): Eukaryota > Viridiplantae > Streptophyta > Magnoliopsida > Escalloniales > Escalloniaceae > Escallonia > Escallonia herrerae. The sequence continues at coordinate 7,705 of JAVXUP010001637.1, read as the reverse complement.
GTAAAACAATTTTGGATTTTTCTGAGGTCATGAAGAGGGTTAACCGATGCGGGAACCTTGGAAGTTTACAGTGAAATTTACGATATCAAACTGGCGCGGTTTCGCAAGACTTTTATGAGAAGCCTAGAATGCTGAGAAGTTTTACTTTCCAAAATTTTGGGTCGTTCCAAAGTCATTAGCTATTTTTGGCCGAATAGGCTTTTAAGCGCTCGGTCCAGAGACCGGTTAGCGATTTTTGGGCAAAACTTTTCTAAAATACTTTTTAGCCCGATAATGACTTCAGAATGCTTAAAATAGTATTTTAAGATATTTTTAGAATATTTTTGGTGCCGAAAACCCCCAGGAGTATTTTAATAATTTTGGTAGTTTTACCTATAAGAGGTATTTTGAGAAAATTTGACATACATTAAGATTATTTGGGTGATTCTACTTTTGGGAAGGCCGTTTAAGTGATTTATGTCCGAGAGGGGCTTTTTGGTCATTTTACACCTTAAGGGCGTTTAGGTAATTTTACATACGCGGTGAGGGAGGTTTATTTTAGGAGTATGCGTGAGTCTGTATTAAGTTATAATATTTTGCTATAGTCTGTGTTCTAATGATTCGATTATTCTGTTTAGGTTAAAGTTAAAGACTTCCGGTTAGATAATTTAGCTGCGCATCCAGGTAAGGGATTCTATCTGAACCCTGGGTAAGGACTTTTGTCCGAACCCTTATTTGATAACTCATACTTGTAAGTAGTCCTTTGAATTACTTATGACAATGTCGAACTCTGAAGTATGTGTTAATATCAGCATGTGATTGCCCAAAAACCCTAATGTTGAACCTGAATCGATTATTAGAAAAGCTTTTTATGCTTGTCTATATTACGTGCTGAGCAAATTTGATAATTGTCTGTATCCATTCTTCTGAATTTTTTTGCCTATATTCGGTACCATCCGCAATTCTTTTGGCTATTTATTTGTGATTTTTTTTTGCTAGAAATTCTTAATGATGATTTATTTAGGTATGTTATGATTATTGTAACCTGATCTGATTCTGAAAATTTTGAAATTTTGTTTTGCGGTTTATTTGTGATTTTTCTTCTGAAATGGTGGCTGTGATTATACACCTTGTGGGTACGGGTGAAAGATGCAGATTTTGAGAGGAAGAAACTCAGAAGAAGTGGGTGTCATAGGAGTCTTAGAAAAATGAGATGGTCGAAAGATTAGAAACCCATTGCCGTAAGGCAGTGGGTGTGGGTGATGTTTGTGAGTATATGTTGTGGGTTTTAGAGTTTAGTGTGTAGTGTGTGGGCAGCATATGTGAGTGGGTGGGTGTGCCCATGAATAAATTGAGCAAGAGAATGAGGCTACTGCCGTGAGGCAGTAGCTTTGGAAAGACCTGCTGGAGAGTGAAGGCAAGAGATGTGCATTGTGTGTTGAAGTAGAATTAGTATATACATATGAGTTATGTGTGTTGCATGCGATGTGTGCGTGAGCGTGTAGCGCTGCTGGTACAACAGCAGTGGTGTTGTAATATGGATGTTTATGGGTGCATTTTAATGGGTACGAGTTCGAAAGAGAAGCTAAAGTGAGGATGCGCAACCATATATATATATATATATATATATATATATATATATATATATATATATATATATATATATATATATATATATATAATCCTAAGATGTTCCGGTTAGGCCAAAAAACTCAGGGCATGCGTTAGTCCGCGGGATTTACAATGCCATCACTCGGCTTACTACCCTATGACTCGCTCCCACTCTTGTTTAAAAACCTATCAAGTAGTCTTAGGTTGTCCTTTTTTGACCTCATGAGCGTGTTCATAGAGAGGTTTTCACCTCATGAGCGTGTTCACCCCAGAATAGCTAAACTATAAGAGTAAAGAAAGAATCTTACTTAAAAGAAATGTCTTATTTGGAATATTGTAACTGTCATCTTTTATGTTGTCATTTAACCTTTTGTAATTAATTACCATTCTACTTTTGTTTCTAACTACCTCTGCATGGTTTCTAACTATAAATGCCGCTGATCTATGCGGACTATTGCTTGGTCTTATTACTCCTAAGTTGGTTAATTCGCTAATATGCATTTTGAAATCTTCTGTATCTAAACTACTGGCTTCAATATTAGCAGTTTTAACTATATAATCAGGATTAATAATGTCTAATCTGCAATAAATTTTATTTAAATCCCATCTTTTTATGGGATTTTCTCCTAAAAAGGGTAACGTTTCAACAGCTCTAAGAATATCATTCTTATTAGTAAACTGTTGTATCAAATTATAACTGACTCTATATATATTGTATGGATCATTATCTACCTCTTCACTAAATGTTTCTAAACTGCTGTCATCAAAAGAAGTTGAGTCTATGTTAGTTAAACAACAATTTGTCTTACCTTTTTGACAATCAGTACATGTTTGTGAAGTTTTTGCCTTTATTTCTATATATGTCCCACCACGCTTCTGAGCGTACTCTGATGGTGTATCAATATTAATGGGTGTGTGTGTTGTATTTTGAGAGATTTGAAAAAGTTCTTTGGATAGAGTAATTGTATTGTTATTGGCGAGGAGAAAATTAATACCTAGAATAATTTTGCCTTCAGCATGTTGTATTGGAGTACAAAATGCATGGTTTAAATGGTATGGAGGAGATTGTACATTACAAGGTGTAAGGAAAGTAATGTAAGCGTTTGAAATCATTTTATCATATTGTATAGGTGTGTTAGAAAATCCTACTCCAGTCATAGGTTCATCTAGGATTTTTAAATGTTGTGTACTTATAAGAGAAGGATCGATAACAGTGATAGTGCATCCTGTATCGATGATTGCATTTGTCTCCACATGTTTTTTGTAATGTTTAATTTGTATTCGTGTAGTTATTAGATTACTAAAACGTGGTTTAGTACAAAATTTATCAATATTAAAGTCTTGTATCAGTTGTTTTTTAGGTTCTTCTATGGGTATGTCTAAGTTAATTTCTTTTAGTTGTTCTATATTTTCTTCAATTTGTATTATTTTTTGTTCTAAATATTCTAAACGTCTATTTATGTTTTTATCATAATAGATTGTATCTGGTTTAGACTTGGAAGTAGAGGCATTGCTAAGATCTAGGTTAAATTTTTGTTTTAAACATTTTGTACAAGCTTCGGCATAACATAAAGAACATTTGCATCGTACTTTAATGGCAGGGTACCATTGACATATGTAGCAGGTATTAGTATCTATTCCTTTTCCTATTTCCCATTGATGTATACAAGTTTCTTGTTTGATTAAATTGTGTTCTGATGGTTTGAACATAAAATTATAAATACTAGATTGTTTCAAGGAATTTATAAACATATCAAATTGATCAGTTGTTTCTACAGGAAGGTGATCTTCTTCTTCATCACTACTTAGAGAAATTGTATCTTCAACATATTCTTCAATGGATTTAATACTATAAATGCTTTCTGTATCACTTAGGGTTTCATCTACTTCAACTAAATCTTCATTTGTATTATTAACTATCATTGCTTTAAATGTATTGTTATTATGTTTTCTAGGACAACTAGAGCTTAAATGGTCTGGTTCGCCACATGCATAACAAGTTACTTTGTTTTTATAAATACGTTTATTATCATATTTTCGTACATGTCTTGGATTTAAGAAAGGTCTTCTAGCTCTACTCTTTCTTAAATAATAAGTTTTTCTGGGGTGTTTTTTATATTGTCTTATAGGTTTACGAGTATATTTAGGTCTATGTTCTTCTTGACCATAATGTTGAGGTGTATATATTTCTTTACAAAAACTTGTTTCATTTTTAAGTTGTCGAGATATTTGTATATTAGTACATTTAGATACTAAAATTTCAATAACTTGTTCTAAAACACTTCCTAAGGCATAAGCAGGTTTTTTGTCTGGTGGTTGTTCATAGGCTTTCTTAATTGTATCTGTTATTTCTCTTCCTAATGCTCCTGGTAATTTATTTAGAAATTTGTTTATAACCGTTTCATTATAGATATTTCCGCTTTGAGAGGCGAAATAATAATATTCTTGCATAAAAGGTTTAATATTATGCCAATTGTATAAATGTACTTGTTCTAACCTTCTAGCGGCTTCATTTTGTAGAACACCGTCTCCTGTATTAGGATTTCTACCGGTTAAAATTAATTGTATAGTGTTTACAAAATTATATGGATTAGGCCCTAAATCGGCCATTTCTCGTAAATCATTAGGATAAGCTCTTTGCCATTCTTCAAAATTTGCTTTAGCTATGGGTCCTAAAAATTGTGTCATGTATCTTATCATTTCTTCGCCTGTTTCTAAGTTATCAGCTTGTTTTGTAATAAAATTAGCTACAACAGCATCTTTCCATACTTGTATATAATTTGTTCTTTGTTGTGGATCTACAGATGTAATATTTAAAATAAAAGGTTCTGCTGCCTTTTGTATTTTAAAATTTTGTTCTAAAGGATGTCTTTTTCCTTTAGGTCTATAATTAGGTTTATCATATGGTCTGTCTGATGTATCTATTTTAGCACTTTGTCTTGGTAAATTTCCATAAGTATATTGTGGTCTATAATTACCTCTGGTTGTATAAAACCTACTTTCTTCAGTTATGTTTGAATTTTCACCACTATCTTCCATAAATATGTAAGGGGTTTCATTCATCAAATTAAACTTTGTATTATTAGTTGTAATTTGAGTAGATATAGATTGTATATCATCGTCTAATAATTGATCAAAATCATTTTCTGTTATTTTATCTTTATCAAATTCATATCGTTGTTTATTTTTATCCTTTTCAGTCATTAATTCTTCAAATTCTTCGATTAACTGTCTGTTAGAATTTTTTAATTCTTTGTGTTGTTTTACTCGAATAGCTTCTATTTCTTGTAGAGCATTATTAATTTTGTTATCTAATTCTATTTTGTAATTTATTTCAGGTTCTGAAGTTTCAAGAGAAGCTGCTGATTTAAACATTAATGTAGGGCTTAAATCTAAATCTTTTAGTTCATCAGGAATAGTTATTTTCTGAGGTTGTGTTATATCTTCAGATTCTTCAAATATATTTAGGCTATTTTCTTCCTTCTCTATCATTTGTATACATTCTTGATATTGAGACCAACTAAGTCCTTGACCAAAATAAGTAGTTCCTATTTTTTGATTTAATATAATTTTTGCTTTTATTTTATTCATTTTCCTCAGTTTCTTGGATGTCTGGATTATTAATAGCTTCAACATAATTTGTAAATCTAACTGACATTCTGCCAGATGTATTTCTATACCATAAGCTATCTGTTGGTACTATGCTAGTTGAAGAACTTGATCCTAAAATTCTATCTATTTGCCATTCTTGGCCTGAGTTGTCTAAAGCATCTACCTTATAAGGTGGTAATAATCTAATTCCACGATTAATTATAAATTTGGCAGTGTCTTCTATATTTAATTGATATCCTACTTGACTATTTTGTGTAAGTTTTCCAATAAAAGTAGAACATATTAATAAATTCTTGCCTTGTTGAAATTCTTCATAACCTTTAGTCATAATTTTTATTTTAATATTTTTTGCAAAATCTCTTGTATTTAAGCAAAAGTCAGGTGCACAATAAAATATTCCTCCATTATTGTTCATATCTACTTCAATAGCTCCTAGAATTGCTTGTTCATTAGTAAACCTATCATCAATTATAGCTAAAAAGACTTTAGCTCCTGTATCTCTTCTGGTTAATCCTTTAATTCCTACAACAATTAAACCTATATGTGTAAGATTAAAATTGCCTCGAACTAATTCTTGTTCAGAATCTGGATGTATTAAATTTATACCAACTACATCATCTCCTATGCATCTATTTTGAGTTTCTCTATAGTGCATAAAGAGTCTTGTTTGACTTACTGGTGCATTATTTTGATAAAGAATTTGTGGGGAAATTAAATCTAATCGATTTTGTCTAAATTGTTCAATTTGTCTATCTATGTCTATTATTTGTTCTAAAGAAGCTATAGGTGCAGGTGGTTGTCTAAATAACCTAAGTACTCTATTGCCTACTGTATTTTCATTTCTACGTCTTGTTTCTGTGGCTAAGACTTCTGTTCTATTTCTATCTTCTGTATTACCTCTTCCTAAAATATTTCCCGTATTTCTTAACATTTTAAGAAATGAGTTTGTCTTTTTGTTTTCTGTGTTTATTGAGTTCTTCCATTCTTTGTTTATCATAGACTAAAAATTTCCAATCTTCTTTTGTTTTAGAAGGTTTCTTTTTATCAACTTGCATATTATCTAGTTTTTTACATAAATCTTCTATATCTTTTGTAGATGTTTGCTTAGGTTTTATTCTAATTTGTTCTTCTAACTCAGTTATTTGGTTTTGTAAATTTTCTATTTTTTCTAAACATGTTAATAATAATATAATTATTATATTATTTTGTTTTTTGTTTACTATCTCAGTAGGAGTCCCTACGTTGTTTCTAGTTAAACCTTCTCCGGGGCTTAAATATCGAATACTATTATTGTAAGCATTTAAATAATTTATGTTGGTTTCGTAGTCTTTAATCATTATACTCAATGCCTTGTAATTGTATATAATGTTTTATATTATCTTCTAATTTTTGATGCCTTTTTTCTAAATGTATTATTTTTAGCTTGCATCCTTTTATGTCATCTCTAATTTCATTTAGTTGTGTCATTATTATTTCTAGTTTTGAATTATTTGTTTTTTCTATGCTATTTTGTAACGTATTTTTAATATAGTCTAAGTTTTCCCTAATTATTTTTAAACTATTATTATCTGTTTGTAAATTTTGAAAATCTATCACTTTAGTAGTCATTATATACCGTTTAACATATTGTCTAGATTAGCCAGGGCTTCATCATCCCATGGGTAATCATTGTCATTATCATAAAGGTCATGTACTAAATAATCATCAAAATATTCATCACTAAGTTCTTCATCACAATTTAAATTTAAAGTTGTATCAGTTTGATTTGTTAAAGTTTCTATTTCATTTTCAGTTTGTATATTATTTTCTTCTCTAATTTTTCTTAACATTTCATCCATATAAAGAGAATTATTGTCTTGATCTTTTAAATGAATATAACATCCTATTAAATGTTGAAAAAAGATGTCAAAATCATGTAAAAGAGTATCAAAATATAAGAAATATCTTATATATGTAGATAAAGGATTGTATACTAGATCTAACGTTTGGGTGTCTATAAAATTTCTAATTCGTTCATTAGCAAAATCTATATTGTTTAAAGCGACGAAAAACTTCTGACTTGTCTCTAAAAGGCCTGTTATCATATAAGGTTCCATATTAAAATTATTCATCATGTCTTCAAAATTAAAAGGTTCTTGGTGGTCGTTTGGGTCTAGAGTTCTAGACATTTTAATCAGGTAAAAGTAAAGTACTTTGTTTATTAGTGTTATCATTTTCTGTATCACTACTTTCACTACTATAAATGTCTTCTGCACTACTTTCAGAATTACGACGACTTATATGTAGGGTGTGTATATGATCAGTAATATTAGCTAAGGCTTCGTCTTGATGTGTCTCTGTTATTTGTCGAAATCTATCACTAGAAGGTGTTTGTACTAAAAGACGAATATATTCATTATGATAATAGCTATTGTTATCCATGTCTATTAGGCATATATAAAAATTTATTATTTTTTTTTTTTTTTTTTAAGGCAGAGCTCATCATTTACACTAAATGCCATAT